>JAPDEH010000227.1:0-10471 GCA_027569075.1 Aspergillus asperescens | reverse complement strand
CCAATCTTATCTACTAGTCACGTGACTGTGGTAATGTTGTGCCGGCGGGGGGATTCGAACCCCCAACCTCCCGTGCCAGAACGGGTGTTGCCTCTGTGACTTTACCACTACGCCACAGCACCGACTGCTTGGTGATTAAAGGCTTTCTCCAGAGGTTTGGTATAGACTTTATAAAGACTTATGTGCTGACTGCTTCTCTTGCTGCCTTCCGGCTAGTTATAGCACTTGCTGCCTTCTATAGCTGGTTATTACATAACCTAGATATTATTACCGCCTTTCTTAATGGCGAAGTTAATTCTGATGTTTGGATGAAGGTGCCTGATGGCATGGACTTAAATCTAGAGAAATATATATTATAACTGAAGAAGTCCCTCTATAACCTCAAGCAAGTGCCTTGTATATAGTAGGACAAGATAACCTCTTTCCTAAGAAAAGCAGGCTTTTACTAATATAATGTTAAACCCTTAGTCTTCACGCGCTCCCTAAATGGCTACTTTATTATTATTCTTCTTTTTATTGATAATATCCTGCTAACTGGTAATTAGGAAGGAATAAAAGCATTTATACAGAAGTATTATGCTATTTTTAAAATGCGTGATCTAGGCCTCCTGAAGCTCTTCCTAGGCATCTATATAGAGTACAGAGACAACAGAAGCGTTGTAATATATCAGAAGTCTTATATAAAGCGTCTTCTAGAATGCTTTAATACACCTACTAACCCTGTAGGGACCCTGCTTGATCCTAAGTAGCTACTTACTAAAGTGCCTGAAGCAGAGCTACTCCCTGCAGTAGAAGCAGGAAAATATTATGCTGTAGTAGAAGGACCTATCTATCTAATAATCTGTACATGGATTGACCTCGTGTTTTCTCTATCTCGACTCTCGAAATACATGAGTAAACCAGGTATAAAGCATGCTGCAGCGCTTAAATGACTACTTAGATATCTGGCTGGCACCCAGGACCTAGGAATTACCTTTAAGCGTGCCAGCAGATCCCCTTGTCCACACTCTAACCCTACACTGTATGGGTATAGCGACTCTGACTTTACTGCTGACCTGAATAACCGCTGTTCCACCTTTAGGTTTGTATTCTTTCTAAATGGTGGTCCTATTGCGTGGTAATTAAAGCAATAATTGCTGGTGACGGGTTCTATGCACAACGCGGAGTATGTTAGATTAGCAATCACTTTAAAAGAGGCTGCATGGTTGCAAAAGCTTATCCTAGCAATCTTGCCTCAGTACATCAAACATAAAATGCCTTTAAATATAATCTACTGTAATAACGAAGGCGCAATTGCTACTGCAATCCAGCCAAGCCATACACTATCTAACTGCTTAAAGTATATTGACATTTGCTTTCATATCGTCCGTGAAGCCATTGCCAATGGCCTTATTTAACTTAAATACACGCGTACAGCGGAAATAATAGCTGATATTCTCACAAAGGCACTGCCTAGGGACCTTTACCAACGTTATATGGAAGGATTGGGAATTCGAGCGGTGATATAGAAAGCAAAGCACTTATCAGGTCCAGTTTCCTCCATACTTTTATTCCCATAGGATTTTTAATGGAAGTTTTCCCCCGGAACTGCATGTACATAGTTAGATGAGTCTCTATTCCGTCTACCTCTCATCCCACGATCTAGTGGGAGGACCCTCGTCGCGGCAACGTTGTCGTGAGAGATCTCGGATGAGTGGGAGTGCTGACGTGATGCATCCGAGGATTCTCACCGGCACGGATTATCTATAATCCGTGGGTCGCCCAGGGGTAGAGAAGACGGATAGGAGCAGACTAGTCAACCAATCAACCACTCACTTCAACATGGGCCTTCGCGTCAGGTGATTGTGCAAAATCGCCACCTCCAAGGCACCATCCAAGGTATCTACTACATGAACCCACTCAAACCCGACACGGCGAGTATAACCTGAAAGTCTCACTACCAGCAGAGCCGTCTGCAAGGCCCCTCTGGCCGTTCTTCATATTCATATATCACCGTGAATTAATAACTACCAAACAAATGATAACCGGCCGAATTCTGCTTTATTCAGTTTTAACAACTTGAGTGAATAAAGTTGGTCCTGCCTAAAAGTGCTGTAATGACTCGCTGCAACAAGGCAAAGGCACGAAAGGCTGGTAAGAACATTTATACATGTGTGCAGTCATCATGACTGAAACCCATTTTCTTTTTTTGGTAAGAGCACTACTAATTGTGAAAAGGTACGAACCCGAGCCACCTTTCTATGCAGCAGGAAGCACGAAACACCGAAGGTCGCAATCTATGGCGCTTGAATGCCCAACTCCGCCACCAAGCAGTCAAGTTTGTGAGCGCAGGAACTCTTGAGCCGTCCCAGGAACTTAAGCCCGACTTAATAGCCGAAGAGGCAACGAGAAACGAGGAAAGTCGCACGAGGGAGATGGTATGTGAATCCGTCACAAACGATGCCTCCGGATACAAGCTAGATTCCGATCCATCCGGCGAAATTATAACTACAACGAGCCCAGTGCTTCCTGTTAGGCCACGTCCTCGTACGCCCGAAGATTCAAGCGAGGACGAAGTTGTTTTTCAGGGTAGGCGGAGCAGGCCACGGTCAGATTCCGGCCTCGGCTCCCAAAACCCTGCTGTTAATGGCAACGTACCAGGAGACATAGGCGATGATTCACCAGCTTATACACAGATACGTATTGCATCAACGGGTGTGACACCGGATAGTGCAGCATCACCTGTTTCCAGAGAAGAGACTCGCAATTGGATACGGATCAATGGCAATGCCGTGGATAGTCGTCCTAAAACGTCAGATGAGGATGAAATCCTGGCTGACTATATCGCACACATCGTCGATGATGAATCAGGGGATAACGACTTTTCCTCAGCCGAGGAGCAACTTCTTGAGAACGACGGGACTTCAGCGGGCACTCCAGAGGATTTGACGCGCCACTCGGCAAAGGAAGATTCTGACTCTGATTATCATGGCTTGTCCCCGACGGGGCTGTTAGAGGATGAAACTCATTACGTTCTCTCCGGTCTGTCACAGTCTGCTCGAGAAAAATTGGAGAAAAGTATATTTGCTTCGGCCACTACCTTTGCCGATGCGCTGGAACTTGATCCCTACTACGGGCTGGATGTCATGGATTTCAGCCGGTCAAGCCTAAGGAAGAAGAAGAATAAAAATCATGGGCATCTCGGTTTTGAAGCTCTGGACACTGAGCCAGAGAATTATTTAGTAAATGCCTGGGATAACGACCGGTTAAAGAAGAAGTCCAAGAAGAGGGAACGAGAGGAGCTCCGAGCCCAAGGACTCCTAGGTCGACGCAAGAATGATCCAGATTTAAAAACCAAGTATGCGGAGGGCATAGACATTGAGGATCTCAAATCCGAGATACAGTTATTTCTACTTTCACCAAAGAATAGGTAAGCGCTTCGTTTGCTGACGAGCGATTCATTGATTAACCAGTCCCAAAATTATAGCCTATCGCTCCCGCCGATGACCAAGCACCGCAGAATACTTATTCATGACATGGCGCATGCCTTGCGCCTGACCTCTCAATCTCGAGGCAAAGGCTCTTCTCGTTTTCCCATTTTGTCGAAGACGTCACGGACACCAAAGCATACGCATAGGACAATATCGCAGATTGAGCGGGTATTTTCAAAGGAAAGGTTCAGCCCTCGCGCTTTGAAGGCTTGGGATAAAACAAGCGGGCGGTCAGTCAAAGCTAAACGTGGCCATGCAAATGTCTCCTATATGGATGGTGATGTTGTGGGCGGTTCAGCACCCGAAATAGGTGCCGAAAACAAGGGAAGAGCGATGCTAGAAAAGATGGGGTGGAGTACGGGAACTGCTCTTGGTGCTACCAACAACAAGGGCATTCTTTTGCCGGTTGCACATGTAGTGAAGAACTCGAAAGCTGGCTTAGGATAAGACTTGACTATAGGCGGCAAGTCCTTGCTATTTTTGTTGTTCGTCAGAATGTACCAGGCAACAGCACAGACAGGATAGGATGTCTCTAGCCTATTAGCAAGATTGTAGGGCAGATCCATGACAGAAAATACCATCGAAAAAGCTGAATGGGAGTAATTGGGAACGAGGCCTCCGACAATAAATGCGCCTCAATATCGTCCCACTCTGCGATGAGTCACGTTACCGCTGTTGGTGTGATTTTATATGAGAGAAAAGCTTATTCCTGGAGGGAAAGGGAGCATTGCAAATGGTGCATTCTAACTGAGACTTTTCGGCTGCAAGTTGGGCCTTCTTAGCACGCTTTTGCTTTGCCTTGCCGATTTTTATGTTGGTCGAGGAAAGGGTTTCATTCAACCTTGAGGCTGATAAATCTTGAGATAAATCATCAAGGCTGGCCATTGGCATTTGAGTTGGAGAATCTCCCTGCTCAAGCCTATGCTCCAGATCCTCCCTTGGCGCGTAGTCCGCTTCGTCATTGCAAAGAGCCGAGTTTTGAGGGTTATGGTCTGGGCTAGAATCTACCCGGAGGTTACAGCCCGATTCAGCAGCTGATGCAGTATCGGATTTGAAACTTATTTCGGAGTTGCCGCGTTTTGTTTCGTCATTCAAACTGCCCGAAGTCTGTCCAGAGAGGGCGGGTAAGATATTAACTGGATCATCCTCATGGGAAGCATCTCCCGCCGTCTGCACCTCGCTATTGTCATTGACCGCATTCCCCAGGTCAAGCTCGTCGTGCTGCATCTTCATCTCCCAGCGAAGTTGCTTCACAGCTTTGATGTGCTTCTTACTACGCTCATGAGCCTGGAACTGATTTTGACTCTTGAAAGTCTTGCGGCAAACGATGCATTCGAACAGTTCCGTCTCATCTTCTTCGGAGCTTTCTTCCACATCTTCCTCGGGCTCACCGGACTTTGCCCAATCTTGTAGAACATGGCTGCGTAACCTTACTTGGTTTGCTGCCCGCGACCTGGTTGCTTGGGAGGCGGCAGATTGGCGAAGTGCTTCGCGATGCTGCGACAAGCTATCTTTGTAAGACTTATAGCGCGGATCTCGCTTTTTCGCAAAAGCCACGAGCGATTTAACGGCTTCATTGAACTCCCGAATAGCTCCTTCTCGCAGACGTCTGTTTTCTTTCTCCATCAACCGACGAACTCGGCGATCCGGTGCATCCGAGTAACGGTAAACGTCTTTCCACGAGAATGACTTTTTGGTCGAAAAACTGCCCCAAACAGCGTAAAAATCGCGCACAACTTGAAAATCGTCCTGGCAAAACCCAAAAGACGGATATTCGATGATGTCCATATCTTCCCAGCGACAAGCCATCTCTTCCTCCAGCACAAGTTGTGCGAATGTTTCCCGGAGGCCACCATAAAACCCGTTCGGGGTGTCAGTGAACTCCATCTGGGGACTGAACTTTGAAAACAACTTGAGAATATCGGGTGCGGTCGTCATGCGAGCGTTGTAGGAGTAGTCAGTCGCTTCACCCCCGCCATCGACCCCTAAAAAGGCATCATGATGAGAGTCATACCAAGATCGCTCCTGAGGGTCTGAGAGCACCTCGTAGGCAGATTGAATTTCTGCAAACAGATTCGTTGCAGCTTCTACACTCCCAAAGTTTCTGTCGGGATGCAGCTCCAGGGCTTTCTTCCTATAGGCCTTTTTGATCCTGTGAAAGAGTGACAGCAGTGGTCCGGTTAGTTCAGTTACATAGCCAGATTTTGGGTGGGAACAAACTCTTCTGGCGAGGCGTGTTGTTCCACCTCAAGAAGCTCATAATAGTCTTTCTTTGCAGCACCCTTTTCGTTCGAGTCCCCAGTGCCCGATTGGGCTGAGTGGCCTTGGCCCATGAGATCTAGAAGTCCTTCAACTCCTGTATTGGGAGAAGCGATAACCCTGGAGTAAACCGTCAAGTTAGGAAGGTCGGACGCAAAGTGCGAAGTGGTGCAGAATAAAATGGGGCCAGACTTTGGAGAGGGGCTCGTCATCGACTCTTCGTATTCGGAACCCAACATTGAAAGGCCCAATGATTTAAAGCAAATGCAGACCAAGTACTGTACAAAATTTCACCCAACGGAATGGTCTTATCTCTCAAAGATTTCCCAGAAGAGATACTTTATAATATCCTGTTGTTTTGCAATGCTTCAGACTTAGTCGCTGTGGGATGCACCGCGCGCCGGTTTCGAGGTGTCACCAACGAGCCACTATTATGGAGGCACTACTGCCAGACTCACTTCAAATTTTGGGGCCAAGGACATGATATGCCGGCAAAGCTCTCGAGCGCCATCTCAATGGTCGACTGGAAAGCGCTTTATATATCCCGACACCGCGTTGACCACGCCACCAGCCAACTCTTAGACAGCATCCTTACGAGCCAAACTGGGAGAATAGAGAAATTCCGATCGGTTGTCAGCTTTGGATACGACACCAAAGATACTCTTCTGCGCAATATTTCGATCGGTTCAAATGCAGATGATTGTCTAGCTCGGAGGTTTGTGGTTCCCAGCCTCTTGAAGCATTACCTCTAACGACACCTGCAAAAGATACTACGCCAAAGCGCTCCTAGCTAGTCTTCATCGAAGTATCGCTATTCCAGAATGGGTTGGCCTTAGGAATGGGGATGCGGTACCGCTTGCTAATGCGCTCGGGGCGTTTGATCTTTTTATACCAGAAAGTGGGTTTGGAAACTTTGATGAGGTAGGCAAACTGAGATGGCATCAATAGTATTAGTGCTCAAAAGTCCCTGCAGATTAATGGTAGGCTGGGCCAAATATTGTCCCGTTTTCTATTGGAGTGTCCGGATATACACAATCTGAACCCTCGCGAAAAGGCCAGCGCTATCGCCAGGTATTTGAGGGCTCATAACATGACCGGTATCGAACTCGGCCGGGAGTATCATTGCCTGGAACACAACTTTCTAGGATTTGCACTGGATGACCCGGGACATAACTCCCTGCCATTGGTGTCAGCGGTGATATACTGCCACATTGCACAGATGCTTGGACTGAATGCCCGCCCATGCGGGTTTCCTTTCCACGTCCACGTTATCGTTATACCTCCTTCGGGTTTCGACATTGATGGCAGCACGTTAAATACTGATGCTCAAGGTGAGCCTATTTATATGGATCCATTTCGCTCTGACCAAGAGACTCCCACATCGGATATGAGAACTCAGTTAGACTTTTTGGGGGCGTCGCCAATGGAACAGTCAGCGTTCCTAGGCGAGTCAAGGACAGCTGAGATTGCCTTACGGTGCAGCAAAAATATTCTAAATTCAGTGCAACGTATCGGCCAAATCCCCGGTGCAAGTTGGGTGCCAGTAGATGTTGGCTGCGCGCGGTATGCCGCACTTTGGTCGTCTCTGTTACTCTCGAACCCTCTCCGACCAGCGGAGTTGCGGCATCATCTCCTTTGGTTGTTGGAGCTAGTCGCTACTGACTTCTCTGCTGATATCTATTTCGTTGAGCAGTACATTGCTTCTATCTTTCGTGGTACATTGGAGTTTGAGCATATTATGGAAAGTCTTCATGTCATACGAGCCGTCGATGAGATACCAAAACAGGTAAAGCAGCGGTCCCCCGCGCACAAGGGGGTGAGTTATCACGTTGGCCAGGTATTTAGACACCGCCGCTACAGTTATACGGCCATAATTACCGGTTGGGATGCGGAATGCGGAGCTGGCGAGCAGTGGATGAGGAGAATGGGGGTCGACCATCTCCAGAGTGGAAGACATCAGAGCTTCTACCATGTGATGTGAGCCGCGTCATTCTCAAGAGTTGATAAGTGTTGCTAACTTCCTCTTAGCGTGGAGGACAGGAGCGTCCGGTATGTTGCAGAGGAGAATATTCAGCTCATAACACCGGCAATATCAGATCTCCCGCCGACACTTGTCGCAGTAGCAGGGAAATATTTCAAACGATGGGATAGCGCATCACGGGAATTTGTGAGTAACATTAGGGACGAATACCCCGATGATTAGGCTGTAGCACGGTTTACAGAATTAGGACAATAGTGGCCGGACGCTTGTCAGATACCAGAATATATAATAATAAGATAGTTGTTTTTATATCAATCCAGGAGTGATCTGTAACAGTATCTGTGAGCCGCGGTATATAATACTGCGCTAAAGGGTCAGGAAACGTGAGATACTGCGGTAGGAAGGTGTATGGTGGGGACACAGTAGAACAGGGTTCAGGATTTTCTGAGCAGGGTTTGGAAGGACATACAGCAGAACGGGGTTCAGAAAATTGGTGAACAGGGTTTGAGGTCATTGCGCAAGGAACGGAGAAACACCTCAGCATGAAAATGAAATTTTAGGCTTCTAAACCCTGATCAGCTTTACACTTTTATAAAAATTCCAGACCCTGATCACCTATTTTATGCACAGCCATGGCAGAATCTGTTTCCTTAATCATCTTCCCCTTATTAATATAATTCTCTTGCCTGGATATACTCTGCATATGCTTACCTTTTTTTTAACAGCTAAATTATACCTCCAAGGAGGCAGATCTCTCTGTCAAAGCTGAAATTTCTGATGTTTCAGACACTGAATCAAACAAGGACGAACCAGATGCTACTACTGAATCACCTCTCCCTGAAAGTCTATTACTTATAGGGCTTTTGTCAAAGCATATTCATGATCAAGGTCTTATCATCTCAAGCAATAACTATAGTAAACTAGTTATTAATAAAATTCAAGAATATGCCCTTATGCCTGATTACCCAGCTACTAAAGATTTACAGAGTCTAAAGGATCCAGGCATTTTACATTTTATTCACTGTCCAATAAATCCAATTCCTGAAGGGACACCAGCTAATAAAATAAGTTCTATTTTTATAAAGGAGATATCTTGAGTAAGTTTAATCCACCTATTCTGCATATGCCTAACCTATCTATAGATTTAATTTAGTATAAGACATAACAGCAGCCCTGCCCTCTACCCCCTTAATCTTTTTTATTAGCTTAATGGTGATAAAGCAGGAGCAAAAGTTTGGTACTATTTATATACATGTACTGGTATTAAATACTGTTCATAAATCAACCCATAATTAATGCTATCTGAGGCTAGCGGCATCCCCTTTAATAATTTTAATAAGGTTAATATTTAATACTTTAAATTCCTCTGGCGACACCAGAAGTATGCATATCAGAATCTTGAGCCAGATAATCTTTTAAAATAAATAACCAAATAATATTGGCTGGCATTTCTAAAGAACTGGGATACTAGGCGTGATAAAAAGGTCTCATATTTACCTTGTAAGTATAAGGGAGAATATACCTGTCTTTATAAGGAACCAACACTATTTGAATAAAATAAAGTTTATATACCCTTTATACCTAGCACATGCAGACCACATGCTAATAATATCTCTAGTATAAATTCCTTGGTTGTAATAAAAGTTCCAACCTTGAAATTTAGTATATGGCACAGCCTATTACTTCTACTACCTATAGCCTTGATAAGCTATACTTAAAGTATTTTATGGAAAAGTACTATCCTTTTTTTATAGGTATATTATATTAATAGTAATAGTATTTATATTACTAATCTTATAATTAGATTCACCTATTTTATCTTTTTATAATAGCTTTTTTATATAGTTTTATACTTTACTTAATTAAGGCTAAGTATATTATATATAATTTATAGTTTTTAGATTCTTAATATTTAAATTACTCTGCTTTATCCTATAGTTTACTTAATATTTTAATATATAGATATCTTTTATATTATTAATTATTATAAAAATACGATAGATATTTCTTCTAGATTACTAGATATTAGGTAAAGTTATATACAGGTTACTATAATTATTATTTTATATTATTATACTTCTACTGCATGCCCTGCTTTAATAATATCTTAATATTAATTATTTTTACTAGTAGTTAAGGGATCCTCCATATTTAACTGATCTATAACACCCGTGTTATGATCTAATATTTATTTACCATGATTTTTTAGATATTTTTTATTAATTAAATACTAAGCAACCCTAGCAGTGATCCATGCCTGATTGGATAAGGCTTTAGCTAACTTATTCTTAATTTTTTGGTAACTTTATTAAAGATTAGACCACTCTTTATTACTATAGAACTACTTTTTATATTTATAACTATAGTAAGTATGTGATAACATTCCATGAGGATCGCCAGTAGCGAAACTTACTGGACAAGTTTCGCTGCCGGCGAATTCCAGGGATAAAATACAGACTTATTAGCTTATTATAGTTAAAAGATTAATTTTAATCTTAATAATACTAGGAATTTAGGTCCCCAGGAGTCTAAAAATAAAATAAAAATTTATTCTAGTAATATTAATATAAAAATAATATTTTTTTTTATGACTTTTATATCTAGTACTTTTCTTTAGTAGTAATACTCTTAATACGTCGGTGCTGTGGCGTAGTGGTAAAGTCACAGAGGCAACACCCGTTCTGGCACGGGAGGTTGGGGGTTCGAATCCCCCCGCCGGCACAACATTACCACAGTCACGTGACTGGTAGATAAGATTGGT
>JAPDEH010000226.1:0-10879 GCA_027569075.1 Aspergillus asperescens | reverse complement strand
CACTGAGGTGCAGAATCTTCACCTCGCGAAGGGGAGTTATCCCCAAGTATGCTTAGTCAGGCATCTGACTGACTAAGCCATGAAGTATAAGGTCGCAATAGGTATATACATTGCTGGGGCCTTACAGATACCCCTTTAATAAGAAATAATGTAATTACAAAAGAGAAGAACTAGGGTACTTTATATATAGATTACTATTAACTAGTAAATATAAGGAAATATAATATATATACTACTTTATAATATAATATCTATTTAGTCAAGAAGCACAAGACAGATATTTTAAATTTAGAATTAGATTTAGGAAAAGATACCAGAAGATTATTTAACTAGCTGCCATGGAAAATCATAAATTAATTATAATTATTATAAAAATAAACAGTAGAAAGGCATGAGTATTATTAGATTTAGAAATAATTAAAGAATTTATTAGATAGTAGTTTACAACTAAATCAGAAATTATAACCTATTAAACTAGATAAATAAAATAAATCTATACCTTTAATAGAAAAATAATATATAATAGACTAGAGCTGTAAACTAACTAGATATAGATTAAATTAGGAGAATTCTATAAGTAGGTACCTTTAAAAATTATGCCTGCTAACAGATAACTTTATAATATAGTCTTTAAAATAACATGGTTATAACAATATAAGCTAAATATTTAATAGATAACCAGATAAGTTATAATCAAGAAGTAATAGCTTAAAATAAAGAAATTATATTATAAAAAAACAAGGATTAAGGGAATCTAACAAGAGAAAAAGATATAAAAAAACCAAGTTACTACTAGGTAACTAAAGCTAAAGAAAATCTATAAAAAAAACTTACAAAAGTTAAAAGTAACTACTAAAAAAATACTACAGGTATATTAAGTTATTTATAAAACTAGAATATTAACTACTATAATATAAAAAATATTATAAAACTAGAATACTACTTAAACCTAATATTAAGCTTATATAAGTTAAATAATTCCAGAAGTTAAGAAACAAGCTTAAAATTAAATAAGAATTTATTAAGGAATTCTTATAAGCAGGATATATTAGGGAATTATAATCCAAGATATTATTATAAAACATGTTTATACTAAAGAAAAATAGAAAATAAAGAATAGTAATTAACTATTAAAAACTAAATAGTATAATTATTAATAATATAAATAAAGTATTATATATAAAGCAGAAAAAAGACTTACTATAAGAAGCAAAGATTATAACTATTTTTAATATTTTATAGGGTTACTTTAACCTATAAATAGCAGAAAAAGATATATAGAAAACAGCATTCCTTACAGATCTAGGATTATATAAATAGGTTATAGTATTTATAAAACTTATATAACTGCCTGCAGAGTTTACAAGGTTTATAATATATATATTATAAGAATACCTTAACAAGATTATTACTATATATTTTAACAATATTATTATCTATTCTAAGAATCTAAGGGAGTATAATTAGCATGTAAAACTAGTAATAGATAAAATAATAAAAGTAGGACTTATAATAAGTATAAAGAAGTATAAATTTAATATAACAGAAATTAACTACTTAGGAATAATATTTATAATAAATAGATAGGAGATACTGCTGGAAAAGATTAAGATAATTTTTAATTAGCTAATATTAAAGAATAAGAAAAATATATAAGGATTTCTAGAAATCACTAGATATATATAAAAATACCTGGAAGTATATTTAGTAACTGCATGACTAATCACAAAGCTATTATAAGATAACCAAGAATTTAAATAGAATAAAGAAGAGCACGAGGCATTTATGATAATTAAACAGAGGGTTAAGGACTTGCTAATCCATATATTATTCAACCCGGAATAATAATTATGGATAAAGTCAGATATATCAGGAAAAGTGCTAGGACTAGTACTTAAATAAAAAGAAAATAGAAAGCTATAACTAATTATATTCTACTTAAGATAATTTACTTAAGTAGAATATAATTATAACATGTATAATAAAGAGATACTTGTAATTATTAAAGGATTTAAGTATTAAAGATACTATCTATAAGAAGCAAAGAAAGAAGTTACAGTTTAGATAGACTATAAGAAACCTGACCTATTTTATAATATCTAAGGAATTAATTAGAAGATAAGTTTAATAGGCTTAGTACTTAGCCAAGTTCAAGTTTTAGATTAAATATATTAAAGGAAAAAGAAATATTATTACTAACATGCTAAGCAGATAACCAGACTATATAATTAATATTAAGAAACCAGAGATAAATATACTAAAAAGCAAGAACAAAGTATTATAATTTAACTAAGATGCTTAGCTTACTGCTGTAATTATAATTAATAATTATAAATTCCTAGTATAACTTAAAAAAAAGTAAAAAAAAGACAAGCCCCTGCAAATGCAGCACAGGACAGCTTAAAGAAAAAAAATAGGATTATTATATAAAATAGAGTAATTATGGTACTAACTAACATGGTTAAGGAAGTGATTTAATAATATTATAACTAACTAACAGAAGGACACCAAGGAATTAAATATATAATAAAAAAATATAACATATATACTTTTTCCTATAAATATACTAATAGGTTTAAGAATATATACTTGCATGCAAGAATATAATAAAAATAAATAGTTAAGACACTACCTGTATGGAAAAATGCAGATACTAGAGATACCAGGGAAACTATAGAAAAGTATTATAGTAGATTTTATTTAAGGTTTACTACTATTAAAAAATCTAATTATAGTAATTATCTATACAGACATAATAATAATTATATATAAGCTTATAAAGTATATAATCATGTAATTTATAAGAAAATAATTTATTATAGATTAGCTAGCACTGCTACTATTATAAGAGGTATTTATATAAACTAGACTACTACTATAGATTATATCTAATAAAGACAAGCTATTTATGTCTAAGTTTTAATAAATAATTATGGAAGTATGTGGCATGTAATATAATCTATTAATAATAAACTATTAATAAATGGACAGATAATCAGAAAGAATAATTCAGTTAGTTAAATAATATTTATAATACTATCTTAATTAAAACCAGGATAATTGGGTTAAGTTACTACCTATAGCTTAATTTATAATTAATAATACTAGAAATATAATAACAGGTATTATACCTTACTCTATAAACCTAGAAAGGAATCTAAAGATAAATTTGTCATGGGTCGATTGAAAATTGGCCAGGTAAGGAATATATTCATTGACAAGAAGACTAAACCTTGCCTCTCACAATTCGTGAGGGCTTCGGTCCTAATAAGACACGTAAGATACATAACTCTTGATGTCATCTCATAGACGCATAAGTGACGTAAGGGAATATATTGTTAAAAGTCAACCGGGTACGATTAACCTGTCCCGAATTGAGGCTGATATCATCCCGATCCTTTACTGAACCCGTGACAAAATTAGATAATTCTATTATTTTTAGGAAAGTTAGAGACTGCATTTATAAAAATCATGCATTTAGATATACTGTACTAATCTATTTTAAATAATATTAAATAGACAGAACAGTATATAAAGATTTACTATAATAAGAAATATAAGAACATGCTATACTTAAAAAAGAAAGAGAAAGTTTACTTACTATAATAAATAATAGAATAAAAAAAATTTAATATTTAGATAAAATAACCTAGTAATAAACTTGACACTATAAAGTATAGACTATTCAGAATTAGAAAAAAACTTAAGAATAATAATTATAAACTGCAGCTACCTGTAAAAATAAGGGTTTACTTAGTATTCTATATTTTACTACTTAAACTAATAAAGAATGCTAAAAGACAAGATAATAAAATAACTGACAAGGATAAAGAATACAAAGTTAAGAAGATCCTGAACAAGAAGAATAAGAACAGTCAGATCTACTACTTTGTTAAATGGGTTGGTTACTTATATAGGAATAATACTTAGAAACTAGTTAAGAATCTTAACTACCCTAAGAAGATTTAGTAATACCAGTAAAGAATTAGTTAAAAGCAGTCTTATTAAAGAAAGGAATATTAAATGCAGAAGGTAAAGAAGCTATAGTAATCTAGGCTTGGGAAGATAAAGATATAGTAAGTAGAGCCTTGTTAAGCTTTACTTGTTATTCCTTAATTTTCTTTTATTTTTACTTCTCTTCTTCTAATTTTTTAAGTTCTGAGATTTCTTTAAACTCATGACTTATAAATTTATTTACTTTATTTTAAAGAAGCTTTTTTTAACAATATAACCAAGAAATGCGAGCTAGGATTATTTAAAGCTTGTTATTTATTTTTTTCTTATTATTATAAATCTTTTGTTAGGTACTTACAAGCCACCGCCACTTACTATCTAAAAATATAGGTTTTGATTTAATGTACTAAGTTAAGCCTTTCAATATATATTTATTATAACAAACAGAGTCTTCAGACTTTATATATTTTTTATTAAGATAACTGTAATAAATATAAGAGAAAACTATTATAAAACCTTTATCTTTGATTTTCTGGACTAAGTTATTCTTTCAGATACCTGATTTAAAAGATATTATGAAGTTTTAGCACGCAAGTATAATAAGACAGGAGAGATTAAAGGAGAGTAAAAGTTAATTACCTAAAAAAGTATTACTTATCATGTCTTTGGGAACAAAGCCTCAGGAGAGGGGGACTATTAGAGAATATAGATATTATTAGCTAATAAACCTTTTATACTGCAGCTGATACTATAATAAAAGCAGAGGAATAATAGATTAAACAAGTCTATTAGGCAATAAGATACTATAGCCAGGAATAGACTAGTATAGTATTAAGTAATTAAGTATTTATAATCAGGTAAACTATATGTATGATCAGGGGATTATATATATATAATTAAGGGATATAACAGATATTAGATATTTAAGGACTGTTATTATATACTGTACCAAGAAGTTTTACTTACTATTTATTATCTTTAGAAACATAACTAGTCTACTGTTTACTTTATTACCATTACATGTATCTACACTACTTTATTAATATACCTATAAATTATCTTCCACTTGTCCACAGAATAATTTTTAAGGTCTAATAACTTAAGACAGAACAGCTAACCTTATCTGATAAGATGGCTTTACAAAAGCCTTACTATTCCAAAAATTTAAAGTATTTAAAAAGTAACTAAATATGGTTGATATAGCTTTAAAACTACAGCTTTAATATTACTAATTACTATAGTAATATTAAAAGCTGGGAGGGTATATCAGAATATGGATGCCTAAGGCATATATTAATATTTAATATATAAGGTATCTATTTTTATATAAAAATAAGAAATGGTCTTGACTGATCTTTTTATAAATACAGATCTAGACTGGCCTCTTTATAAATTAATAAGAATTCTATAGAATTCTGTAGAGTTCTACTAACAAATGTTAGAGGTATAAAAGTGTATAATTCTTTCATGTATCTAGTTTGAAACCAGAGATCCTAAATTATTCAAATCAAAGTCCACATTCAGTGGCAAAATCCTCTTTTATTATATATACTATTAAAACTGCCACCCTATACCTAACTAGGTATAGTTAAGGCTAGGTATATATAATATATATTTTATTATATGACCTCCACCTTTTAACAAATATAGGTCCTGATTTAACTAATAATATATAAGTTCCTAAATTCTTATTATTTAATCTTAATATAGATTAAGGCTGTGTCTTTTTTATTCCTATAATTTCTAGTTTACTTATATATTTAGGGCTAATAAAGTTACCTGTTACTTTTAAATTAATTATAATATAAACTTATCTTTAGCCTATACTATTAGCTTTAAATATTATTCTTATTTTATAACTAACAGGCTTATTTTATTCTAATTTAGTATTCTTTAATCTTCTAGTTTTTTAGAAAATAGCCTGGCTTATTACTTATTCTATAAATATATTTTATATATATTTTTATAGTATTTATACTATTTTTTATATAATAACCTGGATATTTTATATATCTAGTATATAAGTACCTATTTCTATTATATAAATATCTATAGTTATTCTTAATATATCCTGGTCTCTTTAATTAATATAATATAATTAACTTTATATTCTAGTATTTTAGATATAGATAGCATATATTATAATAAGCTATTTATAGCTTTTTTCTATATATAGGATATATTTAATAATATTAATAATTATACTATATATTTATATAATTTATAAAATATTAAGACTAGTCTTTTATTAGTTATTACTTTAAGTTACTTATAATATTTATTATTATCTTATTAGTATATCTAATATATTCTAGGGTATTTATTATATTAGTAATAATAAAGAATCTAATTATCCCTTATCTAATTCTAGCAGGTCAGATTTATATGAGTACTTATTAAATATTTTTTTAACTTATATTAATCTTTCTAGATATTTTAATATTAAAATAATAATATTAATTTAATATATATATTAGTCTTTTTTTTACTAGTACTTTATTTCTGCTTTTATAATAATAATATACTTATAAGTATTTTTCTTAAGTTTTTTTTTTAAAGATTTTAGTTTATCAGGTTCCTCCCTGTTAGGTACAGGACTTATTAACTAAATTCTAAATCTTTTATTAAATAGATTAAAGTTTTAAATAATACCTGGAAATTTGCCGTGCTCTTATTTTTAAATTTGCTTTTTTTTAATAAATTTATTATAAGTTTTATCTTATCTTTTAGCTATATTTTATAAAATTATTTTTAACTAAAGTACTAGAAAAGTTATAAAAATAAATTAGTATTAATATTATAAAACCTTTACTAATTATAATATTAGAAAAGGATTATCTAGTAGTAATAATAAACAGGCTAATAAAGTATATATACCTGATACTATCTAATATAATAATAATATAAATATAAATAATAATATTATTTATAAATTATATAGTAATAAACCACAGGGTATCTAAGTATATTACTTTAAATTAAAATAAGCTATTTATATCCAAGTTCTGGCAATTAGTAATAGACAGATTAAAGATAGAATTATAAATAATAACTACTTACTAATTATAATTAAACAGATAGAGAAAATAAATCAGATAGTTAAATAATATTTACAATACTATATATTACATGCAAGATAACTAGAAAAAAAATCCACTAATAATATAATTTATATATAATATAGTATAATAAATATAATACCTTTTAAAGTAAACTATAGATATTATCTAATAATTCACAGGGAACTATAATAAAAGTAACTAATTATAAAAAAAAATTATTTATTAATAAATTATATACTATCCAGAGGTAACTAGTAAGAAACCTGGAATTTATTAATTTATAAAAAATATACTATAATAAATACAGATCTAAAAAATTAGATCTTAAAAAAAGGGAAAGTATTCTTACTTTATTAAAATATTAAAATAAAACAATCTAGCTTAGACCTTTTAAAATATAAAATACACTAGAACTAGTTAACTACAGGCTACAATTACTAAAGTCTATAAAATAGATATACCTAGTTTTTTATATTTTATTATAACTAGTAGTAGAAAATACTAAACTTGCAGATAAAATAGAAATTAAAACTAAGTAATTAGAATATAAAGTTAAAATAATTCTAGAATATAAGTAAATTAATTAAAAATTATACTATTTAGTAAAAGAAATATAATACCTTAAAAAATACCTAGGAACCTATTTGTCAGAGAACACAGATATTATTAGCTAATAAACCTACTGCGCCGCAGCTGATGGTTATGATGATAATAGAGGAATAATAGACTGACCAGGTCATATCAGTGATAGGATGCTAAAGACAGATATAAGATAGTGTAGTATCAGTAATCTGATATGCATGAGCAGTAATACTATATATGTAATCAGGGATCATATATATATAATTAAGGATATAATAGATATTGGGTATTTAAGGACTGTTATTACACACTGTACCTAGGAGTTTTATTTACTATCTGTTATCTTTAAAAGCATAACTAGTCTACTGTTCACTCTGTTACTATTATATGTATCTATATAGACCACTTTATTAACATACTTATGAATTATCTTTTACTTATCTATAGAATAATCTTTAAGGTCTAATAACTTAAGACAGAACAGCCAATTGTATCTGACAATAACAGACCCTAAGTTTAAGTGAAGATCAGAACATCTATTATTAATAATAGCTGGAAGTTTAATACCTTAAGCAGCTTAATTAACTACTTAACTAATTATGACCCTGTCAGATAAGGTCGGCTGTTCCGTCTTAAGTCGTCGGACCTTAAGGATTATTCTGTGGACAAGTGGAAGATCGTTCGTAGGTACGTTAACGAGATAGTATAGATGCACGTAGTAGTAACAATGAACAGTAGACTAGTTGTGCTTCCGAAGATAACAGACAGTAAGTAAAACTCCTAGGTACAGTGCGTAATGACAGTCCTTAAATACCCAATGTCCATCATGCTGCTCATGCTCTCCCGGCATGATCCCTTTGCCTGATCATCCTGCTCATACTCCAAGGGCATGCTGAGGATGACCGTAGTCCCAATCCGTCTTAGCATTGTATCCTCGATACAATGAGTCGGTCCATCGTTTCTCCGCTGTCGTCACAGCGTTAGCTGCGGCGCAGTGGGTTCATTGGCTGACAATGTCCGCGTTCTCTGACAGACCCAGGCTTAAGAAATTAAGTATATAAAAGAAGTCATTGCAGGAATTACCTAAGAAGTCCATGACCTTTAGTTATTTAAGAAAGTCAAGGTAAATAAGATAATCAAGTTTAAAAGTAAGTAAATTACTCTAAGAGTGTATCTAACAAGCACAAATATATATCTGCAGATTAATAACCTTAATACTGCTGATAAAAAAAATAAAGTTATGTTTATAGTAACCTACCTTAAAGGAGCAGCTTTTAGCTGGTTTAAGCTGTATATAAGGGACTACCAGGAGAAGCCAGCAAGTAGATAGAAAACTATAATTAAGGAAATATTTACTGATTACAAAAACTTTAAAAAACAGATTACCAAGGTATTTAAAGAAACTAATATGGAATAAATAGCTGTATAATAGATACACCAGCTGTACCAAGGCAAGATAACTATTAAAGAATATACTACTAAGTTCTATTAGCTTGCCTCTAACCTGCCATGGGATAATGCCTTATTTAGATTATTATACTACTAAGGGCTTCAAGGAAAGATTAAAAACATATTAGCCCTAATTAATAATAATATAGATACCCTTGACAAATTAATCAACCAAGTATTAAAGATTAAAATAAGATTGATAGAATAATACTTTAAAGACAAGTAATTTAACAAGAAAAAAAAGCAGAAGTCAAGTATATAAGATAGGGATAAAGATATTAAGATATAACTTAATACTGCCCTTACAGCAAGTAGGCCAGGCAGGGAAAAGAAAAAGTTTAATAGAAAATACTTTAAGTATGATAAAACAGGATATATAGTATAATACTGTTAATTAAAGTAAAATGGTAATAAACTGGCTATCCATGACTTATAAATTAATGCTACCTATTTAATAACTATATTATTGGAAAACACACTTCAGGAAGTAATAGTTAAAACTTTTATAACTAAGAAAATAGCTGAAGATAAAGAAAGACTTAAGAGAGTTAAATAGAGTATTACTAAAGTAAAAAAAGCAATCTGCTAATAGCTAGAAAGTAATAAAAAAGAGTAAAGACTTAAATAGCTGTATAAAGATATAGAGAAATATATTGGAAATAATAAGATTAATAAAAAACTGCAGAAACTAGATAATGCATGGGACAGTAATAATAAATGCGAAGGATACTTCATGGACCTTAAGAAGGGGTTAAATCACTAGCTAAGTATAAAGAATAAAACAGAATCTTGAAAAACACGAGAAGAGTAGAATAACTTAACTGCTAAAAAACCTTTTCTAGCCTATAAGTATTATAAAGGGCTAGTGGTAACTAATAATAAGAATATCTATTTAAGGAATTAAGAAGACAATTAGAACACTCTGCAAGATAAGATAGAGAAAGATATAGATAATTATAACTGTAATTACATGCCTATATTAGTAAAATACTGGGAAAACTTAGGAAAGATATAGCAAGATTATATTAATAAATATAAGAAATATTATAAATAGATATTCTAAGAATATAAAGAATACAGGAAGGTTAATATTAAACTTACTAAAGAGTATAAATAATTATTAACTAGAAAGGGAATAGGGTTATATAATAGGAAAATAGGACATGTACTAGATTATAAATATTAATATTACCTAATTTAGGACCTATAAATATACAGATAAATTTATTAGTTATTATACTATAATAATTAATACTTATAGTATTAGTTTATAAAAAGAGCTTTTGGATAGTATCTGTTACTACCAGTTATAAAAGACTTAAGTATACAAGAATGCCCCTTTAATAAAGAATAATATAACTATAAAAGGGAAGAACCAGGGCACCCTATATATAGTAGTAGTAGTAGTAGTAGTATTTAACGCCCAGGAGCCAGCGGGCAGGGCCCGTTGGCTCAGACCTCCCTAGGGGTATAGGGGCGTGCCAAGCTAGCTAGAATGTCTAAATACATGTCCATATCTATCTCTAGAAGGCAGTTCCAAGTGTGAGCAGGGCTGGAGCCCGGTAGCTACGCATCGTCCCGACGTGTGGCCGCTGGTAGATATATTAAAAAGGCCCTTTAACAGGCGTGAGTGGTGTAGGTATCCTCGAGCAAGTCAGGGTCCTTCGGGATTAGAGTGGAATAGTAGGGGCACGGGGTTTTAGAGCGCCAGAGACAACAGGGGTAGGGCGGCTCGCGGTCACCTGTGGCAGAGCCTTAACAAGTCCGGTCGATTCCAGTACCATCTTCCGTCCGGCATTTCTGCTCAGACAGTGATTTTACCCGTCCCCATT
>JAPDEH010000225.1:0-10962 GCA_027569075.1 Aspergillus asperescens | reverse complement strand
TGGATCAATACCGGCCTGACCGTCAGCCACTATATATCAGTTTGGGGCGGCGAGTTCCGCACATACAGAACGATGTGCTCGGTCGGCCAGAGGAGATTGGTCCTCCACCGCCACCAGAGGATTCCGCTGTTTTGCTGCTGGTCATTGAAGTTACAGAGTACGGGGCGAAGAGCATGATATAATTGTCGATTTGTCTTTGTGAGTGCCAGGATGTCGTTAGCCATCGATATTAATGTAGTTGGCTCGATGAGGTTCCATAGTTTGACAGCTTTACTCGGAGTCTGTATCCGTGGGTTGTCGTCCTCTTCATTCAGTACGCAGTTTATTATACAAGAGGTGTCGCCAGAAGAACACAGATCAGTTAACTGCTAGGCTGCAACAGTCCAAGTGATTAGAGACGTAGGCGGATCTTCTTCTCTTCCCACTCCCTTAACCGGTGCCTTCCGAAGCTTGATTGCTCCAAACAACTCCCAGATATTATATAACTGTCAATTCGCATACAAATACCCTCCTCTTTAGTATACTTTCTCACAGGGTGGGAAAACACCAACCCTTCTGGGGTTTCGTCACTCGCCGTGATTTCACCCTAATTTCTTGTCAGTGCGCGAAATACTGAGAAGAGATTGGATACTGACTAGGTTTTCCAATTATTCAATCATAATTGGGGACAGTTGTGATTTATTGCGTGAAGAGGGCGCCGGGGGTCTATCTTCTTTGGGGGGAAGATTGAAGCGACTTGAAATCCATTGAGTAATCAAACACATTGTTGTCTCAGTGTTCAGATCAGAGCAGTTTAGGTACTGGAAGTGTTCAGGCTATCTTCTCAATCAAACGTTAATGAGGATTGCGCACTTAGGTGGACAGGACAGTAGTAATATATGGGCGTTGAGCTTCTTGAGCAGTGTTACAGATAATTAAGAGAATAGAAAGATCTCGCCCATGCACGCGAAGGTGTCACAGTTCCACGTACTCTGTCATGATCTGTAGATAGGGCCCCCGGGCGTCATTGGCTGCTACCCACCCGTACGTAATTTTCATTTTCTGGTCTAGACTCTACACACAAGGCAAGGTATGGCTATGATTCCTTACGCTCAATCCATAAGAGAAGAAAAATAAAGGAAAAGGGAAGAAAGCGGAGACACATGCCTAAGTAAATGATGAGCATCCTTTAGCTCCTCACTCAAGCCGCACTGCATGTTCACACTGGTCACACATGGTCAAACCCAGTAGGCATAGGGCAGGTTAAATAACCTAGACAAGATTCGGATTCAGCTGCAAGAATTTCCTTCAGACTTACAAAGAGAAAGAAAGAAGAGAGAGAGCATTTGACCATTATTTGTCAGGACCCAAGAGCACCTAAGACCGCTGTAGTCGCTATTATAATCCTTTACACTTTAGTAAGGCAAGAGGGCCTGTGAGTTACCTACTTATCTTCTGTGCATTCCCCTTTTGATTTCTCAGAAACTAATTCAGTACTTCTTACTCTCTATCTCAATGGACCCCTTTACTGGAGATGACAGCAGTGATGTGTACTGGCCTAGCTATTGTTGTTGCTGTTCGAAAGCGCTGTTTTCTGTCTGATCAGCATGGGCTTCGGCCTGGGGCGTAGGATGGTGCTGACCCAAGGAGGGATGGCCGAGGTGCCTGTTGTGATTGTGGGAGCTCGCTATCGGCGGAGGGAACTTGAGGCAGCGGGGCTCGAGTCACTCTCATTCAACGCTCGCAGCTCCAACACGATCGGCCAAGGACAAGACCCGTCAATGAGCCTCGAGAGCCAACTGGCAAAAGGGTGTTGTGGTATCAACAAGGATGTGGTCCCGGAGGAGGAACTGGCCAGTATGTATCCAAACCCTGTCATGAACAGTGCACGCGGAACTGAAAAGGGACGAGAGCCTTGTTTCCAGGCGAGTGGACCTTGTTACGGGAGACCGCGAGGCTGTGAGACTGCGAGTTGTGTCAACCAAGCGTGACGAAGAACCTTCAAGAAGCCCACGTGCGAATTCAGAGAGCCACTCAGCCGAAGGCGGGGGAACGAGGAGTGTGTCCCTTGATCGGTCAGGGGAGGTACCACAGAGACATAGCCCTGGAGGACAAAAATTGTATCTGTTATTTCCAATAGTTCTTCGAAGAAACGTGCTGAATTGTTTCCTGGTAGCGACGGAGTGAGTAACAAGTCTCGACCACTCATATCGCCCCACCCTAAGAAGGTATCCTTGCGATGCAGGCTAGGTCTTGGAACCTGATAGTGATTAATTTAATTTAATTTAATTATTTTCAGGGGAACTGGAATTTTATCGGGCTTGAAGCGATCCGGCGCCATCAGATGTCATTTGGTGTCATTTGGTGTCATCGGGTGTCATCAGGTACTACCTAGCCACGGCATTTGGTTGGACAAGTGGTCTGGAGCTGTCAACATCCATCCTCGCAGGATTTATTGGATTTGAAGAGATCCTTCTGTCTGCCAGCCTTGCCCCCAGGTACACACCGCAATTTGGCACAGACCAGCTTCTCGGGTCACTCCCGCAGCCTTCCCTTGACCTGCCTTGGGAGGCTCAACAGGGAAGCAAGACGAACCGAGACTCATACAGCCTGACTGATTTCATAGACGACATGTCCCCTTTCGAGGAATAAGTCAAGCCTATGAGTAGCAAATACTATGGAGGCTTGCGTAGTAAGAAAAACCAACGCTCCACAGCTCCACAGCAATAAAGGCGAGGCCGCTTATTAGAGATCTGCGTTGGGCGTTTTCTCTCTATATTTCCAAATCCCTAGTCCCTCTCCCCTGCTTCTCCAGTCGCCTGCCCTTTTATCTCCTCCCACAACAACAGCATTGAATTAACGGGGCCAGCTCTTACCTCAGTGGAACGTCAGCCCGAGAGCCTTTCTTACTGCCCGTAACCAATGCTCCTACTAGAGACCACCAATATCTCCCCGCGTCAAAACAACACCACTATCACGCTCAATCCTCCCCTCGATCCAATATGTACAATATACATTCCTACCACCAGCGAGATTCTTATCAAACCCCTCCTCTGGGTGACTACAGTTCGGGGGGCAGTTGGCAGCAGCTTCCGACTCCAGCCTCCCCGTCGGTATCAGGAGCGGCTGTTTACCAGGCTGCTCCTACTCAAAATGAATGCGGTGCGGCACCCCGCTCCACCCAGGAAACCTATGTGCCTTCATACGTCAGCCCCGGCAATTCTCTGCCAAAAGCAGTTCCTATCTCACAACTTCTTTTCCTACCCCCAATTCAGAACCTAGTGCTTCCTACACGTGAAATACGACAGTCCAAAAATGGCCCACGAACAAGTTCTTCCATCCCAGAAGTACCGAAGCTTCCAGAATCTCAGCCTATAACCAATACTCGTATTGCGCGCCCTTCTATTCCGATCATACAAACCGTGGCTCATGGAAAACAAGGTCACATCCCAACTGAAGGATTGTCATCTAGCCTGGGAAAGCTCGGGCCGATACTTGGGAACATCCGTAAGAGCTATCCCTACGATAATGGCTCCAAAAGGAACAATGAGACCTGTAGCTCCGGTGTTAAGGAGTGCAAGGCTTGTAGGAAAGAGCTAGGTCTGGAAAGTGGCCTAAAATATCACGAGTGCCTTTGTGAGTGTCCTACACACTGAAAATTTGGTGGCTTAAGAGTTAACTAGTCACGTTCTGCATTCAGTTACTGGTTCACGTTCATTCAGGTGTAACTCGTGTGGCTTCACAACTTGTTGGGAACAAAGCATGAAAAAGCATGTGTGCCGTCATGTCCGCCCGCAAGATATACGTCACTTCTGTTTGATTAAAGAGTCAGAAGACGCTTTGCCCCCGATATCATCCAGTGATTTAGTACCTTCAGCTGGGAACAGACGGCCACGCTACAGCCAGCATACAGCTGGCAACAAATTCTCACCCTCCTCTTAAGATGGCATAATAGTAAGTTTCTACGATTCAAAGTCAAGGACGGAAAAGCTGAATGGCCTTAGGAACTACCAAATTTGTCTACACAACCAAAATATCCTTCTTCCATCAGCATCCCTATTCACCAATTATATCCTAATCAGATAATGGATCCTTCTTTGAGAGACATCTGCCATGAGAGTGGCCATACCGCACCTTATACCTCTCTGGCCATACCGACCCCGATGCTTGTGGCCGGAGAAAGCCTGGAGCCGGAAAGGCAGCCCGGATTCCTACAGCAGCCTCCTATTGGTAAGGATGCGGTACGGTTGCCTCACATCAGCGGCATTGGCAACCAGGGCTTGCCCAACACCATTTGCTCCCCGAATACACAAGTTGCGTCGGCGCGATTGCCAACACATCAGCTCGCAATTTCCTTACCCCAGATAAGTCTGGAGTTTCCGTTACAGAAAACACCTGATGGTAAATACAAATGTCCCTGGTTGGGTTGTAAACAGGTGGTAATTTTCTCTATTCTCCCCCATCTTCGCCGCTATATCATTAACTCGAACTAGTCACTGCGCGACAAAAAACATATGAAATCCCACATTCACACACATAAAGAATTCGGACAGCTTGAGTGTCCAAGTTGTGGCAAGAAATTTATCTGGAAATGTACTTTAGAAATACATCTGCGATCTCACACAGGAGCGAAACCATATGTTTGCGACCATAATGGATGCGGCAAAGCTTATTCTTCGGTATGGCCTCTATATTTCAGGCTATCTAAAAGTCTGTTGCTGATAGTTTAGTAGATGTCAAACTTGGCTCGCCATAAACGGAAACACCGAGGTCAGCGAAAATGTCTCACCTCAAATCCCAACTCAAGGTAGTTCCGACAGCCTTCAGTCGACAATATATCACCAGTGAAACCCCTTTAGCTCCACTGGGTACATCACTGATTAGAAATTACGGGCGTGTCTGTGCTGAGTAAGGGCTGAATTATCATGCAACTAAGCCTTTGTGCGCGGGCTGGTGGGCTGCTGAGATAGACCGAAGGAGGAAACTTTGTGTGTCTTAGAGGGATGGATGGACCTTGTGTTAGCCTGTTATTCTAGTAAGCCAGGCAAGCTGTACAGTGGGAAGCGCCTTCAGATCTCCCATTCAAAGACATGTGTCTTCGATTTCCAACCCTAATCACGTGAAAGTCTAATTCAAATTAGGACTAGTGTATATCATGCACATTGCAACGTTATGTACCAGACCCGTAAATTATAAGTTTTACCGGTAACAGGCAAAACGAAGAGCCCCAGATTGCTGCCTAACCAACCCCTCACTCGACTCTTCTCTTTCTCTATATAGCCGTTCTCAAAATCGGTCTGACCCGCAAAGACACATTGATTCTTCGTTGGCCCCACCGCCAAGAATTTAGCGTGCATGTGTTATTGAGCCACGTGAGTCAAGAACACCCCTCTTTTCCTCTTGGACAGCGAAGATTGTCGTTCATCGCTTCCACGCGTGTTGCGCAAATTCGGCAACACGTACAACTACATTAGATAACACGTACAGACTCAACATATCTTTTTTTCGATATAGCCATTGCCGTTTGAATTCTCGAATATTCTCCAACCAAAAGATGGTGACCGTTGTATCTGCTGACGGTGTCAGCATACCAGTTGGTATGTAACCTGGATCAGAATACGCATGTCTAACTCGACGATAGCTCGAGATGTCATAATGCAATCATGCGTGATTCGGGATGCTCTTAATGATGTCCTTGGCGATGACTTTATCCCCGTCAACGTAAGTTCCAGGGCAATCCTTACGCAACTTCGCTGACCGCCACGTTCCAAATGTAGATCCAGTCAGACCTGCTGCATCTAACTGTTGAGTGGTGTAGACAAGAGGTCTCGAGAATGCCTGATACGAACTCAGCTCCGAAAGTAACCAAATTTGCCGATCTGAATGAGTGGGAGAGACAGTTTTTTTTATCCAACCGAAAGCTAGTTGGCCAAATAATCGAGGTAATAACTAAAGATGTTTCGCTTAACGAGTTATGCTAATGGCTTTGCTGTAGGCCTCTAATTACTTGGATATAGAGCGTCTCTTTGCTGCTGCTTGCATGTACGCTGCAGCTTTGGACATGATACAAGATCTACCAAAATTTGCCCAGGAAATATGCGATACGATTTCTACCTATTCGCCTAAGAAACATTTCACGCGCACGGCTATTCCAAATCGCCCGGCCTGGACGAAAGATCTCTGCACTCGTTATAGTTACCACCCTCGCACTGCAGGAGTGGCTAGTTTATGGATGTCCATAGGGATATCCGATGTCCACCCCGCTCATCTATCCGATGCCGCACGTCTGTTCCTTCTGGATAAATACGACGATCGGAAGATAGCCAGCATCACTGCAGTCATGATCAGAATCGATCAAGGGATCGGCCAAGACCCCAACCTTGCAGAGAAGATTATTGTGCATGAGATAAGGAACCTTATCGAGAAGGCAAGCAAAATGAGGTCGCTTGAACTTGTGGGAGTGGCCTATTCTCCAACTCTAGCTGGACTTCTCCATTATCTACTAAGCGACTTTGCTCAAACGAGAGGTCGATCCCTGGGAATTCAATTCCGTGACCCGATCTGGACGGAAGGAGAGTTATCGAAGATCCAGCCGTCACAGGTCAACTCTAATTCCAGGCGGAGTATTGAGTCACGGATGGCCTCCCGTCTTGGTGACATATAGCACTGCGTTTCTGTCCAGATATAGAAACATATTCCAGTTTATATAGCGGAGTTTGTTGTTTTTCAGACATGTCGTCGCTTGTGCATTTGTGATGATACAGCACCTTAATGGATTTAAGCGGCAGCTTCAGCTTAATTGACCATCCAGGTTTCAGATTCGCTCAGTTCAAAGGGTCAATAATAGATCCACGCTAAGCTCTTGGCGGTGGGGCTGACAACAATTGAAGTGTCTTTGTTGGTCAGACCGATTTCGGGAAACACTGTAGTTATTAGAATCACTGTAGCATAAGATGATTCCGGGGACTGTACATATCGGTACTACAAGAAGAGCGACTTTTTGTTGGAACGGATACAGATTTCAAGAACGACCTGCCGAAAGGGTTGCTGGGCAAGATGCCGACGCGCGACGCGTGTGCGGGACGGGCCGAAACACAAACCCCCAAACCCCCCGACCGCGAGGAACACCCAAAAACACCACGAAAACCGAGGCCGAGTCGCATTATCAAACCACCAAGCAATTACGCTCAAGAGCAAGAAGATGAAACTGAGAGAAATAAGACGCGTCGCCAACGGAAAACGAGGAGCCAAAACCACGCGCCGACCGGGCAAGGAGCAGCTATCTCTGAAGACACCCAAACGGAAGATGAAAACGTCGAGGTCTCCGAGCTGCTCACAGAACTCACCAAACTCAGAAAAGAGCTTGAAAAACGGGATGAGCAACACCACAAAGAACTACAGGTGGTCAAGGCCGAGTTCAAAACAGCCCTAGCGGACATCCGGCGGGAACTAGAGGACCTAAGAAACGACGCGAACCCCCTACAACGCAACACAGAATCATGCTCGCAAACCGGCCACGAAGAGATCCTGCAAGAGCTCCACTCCTTACGCAATGCGATTACCAACCCAAACATAACAAGCGGCCACCCATCGTGGGCCCAGATTGCGGCAGGCGGAAACGGCGCCCTACCGGCACCCCTTCAGCCCGCGCTCAACAAACTGGCTAAGGAAGCCAACTGCATCCGAGTTAGCACAAAACCGAGCGAAGCCGATGGCGAGAATAATGATGGAAATACATTCCGGAGATACCTACCACCAAGATCAGCGGTCGCACACATTCAGAACGCACTCGCCACCGCACCCGCGACAAAGGACACACAGGTCCTGGGAGTGGGTACCACCCGGACCGGATACGTGATACGGTTCCAAGATCAGTTCCAAGCGGAAGCAGCACGCTCCAACACGCAATGGCTGGAGGAACTAGGCAATGATACCAAACTCGCCCGACCGCGGTTCGCAGTAGTGGCACATAGAACACCAACAGAGGGCTTTCTAACCCCAGACGACGAGAAAGCATTTATTAACAGCCTCACGGAAGAGAACAAGATGGAACTAAATGGCTTTCGTATTAACCGAGCCGCCTGGCTCAAACCAAGGGACAAGCCGATGGGCAAGCACGGATCGCTGGCTATCTGGTTCGACACGCGCGAGGCGGCGGAGTGGACTAGGGACAACGGACTCCTAGTGGGACAAAGATGTATCGGGGTGATGCCGTACCAATTCAGGGAAAGAAGATGCTACCGGTGCTAAGGGTTTGGCCACCTCGCATGGACATGCAGAGAAAAAGCGAGATGCGGGCACTGCGCGGGCGAGCATGAGCTCCGGCATTGCCCGCCGGGGGCAAGAGCCCGGTGTCTGGATTGCACAGGCGAACACCCAACCAACGATCGGAGCTGCCCTAAGTCGGCCAGACCCCCCAATTCCCAATGACGACACCCAACCTACGACTACTACAACTGAACATATGGAAGTCTAGACCAGGCATGGAAGCCCTGATCAATGATCCCCAAACCCAAAACTTAGACATGCTCCTTATCCAAGAGCCGCCACTCACGGCATACAACACACACGTCAACCACAGCGCCTGGCACCTCTACCAGTCAACGTGCCAGGAGGACACCCCTAAGAAACGCAGCCTACTCTATGTAAGCAGGCGAATCTCAACAGCGTCACATCGACAGATAAAATGCAACCATCCCGATGTCACGGGAGTTCAAATGTGGACCATGGAGCGGCAGACACTGATATTCTCGGTGCATGTCCCAACCATAAACCACAGCTAGACACTCGAAGAGATCTCAATCCAGCTGATGCTGGCAGAGATCGAGGCCTGCATCCAGCAAGCGACGGAAACCACGGACAAGCCTACAACGATTATCATGACAGGGGACTTTAACCGTCATCACCCAATGTGGAGCAAAAACCGCATCTACCATGTCGCGATCGAGCAGGCCGAGGAGCTAGTCAGCTTCTTCCACAAGCACGGGCTCCAGACATGCCTCCCCCGAGGCACTCCCACGTACTGGTCGATGAGCTACCCTGGAATCAACTCTACAATCGATCTTACCGTAACAGATACGCCTGAAAACCTTATAAAATGCCACCTCTACCACGACCACTATGGGTCGGACCATCGAGCTGTTTACTCTGAATGGTCACTTGACCCGTCACGGAACGCTGAACGCAAACCTCGAAGAGCATATGACCGCGCGGACTGGAAACGCATTGGAGAATCCGTACAAGCCCAAATAAGACCAACACCGCCCATCCAAACGCAGACTGAACTTGACGGCGCAGTGGCAAAGCTTGTCTCGTGCACGACCTCTGCAATAGACCGATACACGCCAATGGCCAGGCCGTCACCGTACTCCAAACGGTGGTTCACGCGAGAGCTCAAGGGACAACAACGCGAAGTCAATAGCACACGCAGAAAATGGCAGGAAAGCTGCGCGGAGAAAGGTCGTCAAGATCCAATGTCACTGGATCTGCACGAAGACATGCGCACGAAACGCAGAACATGGACGAGAGCCATTAAAAAAGCGAAAGGCACACACTGGAAGGACTTCCTTGACAGCGCTGGAGAGGGCCACCTGTGGAAAGCAGCCTCGTACATGCGCCCTCGGGAAGCGTATGGCAACATCCCACCATTAAAGCAAGGCACAGAAGAGATAGTGGACAACACAGAAAAAGGAGGACTATTTATGGAAACTTTCTTCCCTAGGATGGCACTACCAGACAACAACGCGGAGATGGAACAAAGAGAAGAGATCCCGTGGGCACCCATCACCGAGGAAGAGGTCCACCGCGCCCTCCGGGCCGCCAAACCCATGAAAGCACCTGGAGAAGACGGATTGCCAATGTTAGTATGGAGACAGCTATGGCAATGGCTGAAAAACGAGATCCTCCGGATCTTCACCGCATCGGTCAACCTGAGCTACTACCCAGAACAGTGGAAGCGAGCAAAGATCATCGTGCTTCGAAAGCCAGGGAAACCTGACTATACCGCCCCGGGCGCATATCGACCGATCTCTCTCCTGAACACACTGGGGAAAGTCCTCGAGGCTGTCACGGCCAAACGGCTTTCATACTACGCAGAAGAACATGGCCTGCTACCAAACACCCAATTTGGGGGCCGACCGGGTCGCAACACGGAACAAGCGCTACTAGTGCTGAGGAACGCAATCGACCGAGCATGGCTAGCATCGAAAGTAATAACGCTGGTAGCATTCGATCTAAAAAGGGCTTTCAATGGCGTTAGCGGAAGCATCCTTGACCTACAACTCAAGGCCAAAGGAATCCCAACTATATTGCGAACGTGGGTAGCTAGCTTCATGGAGGGTCGATCAGCGAGTATCTCATTCGACGACTTCGAGTCCGCCCTGTCCTTCTTGGAGAACGCGGGCCTAGCACAGGGCTCGCCACTGTCGCCAATTCTCTTTATATTCTTTAACTCCACCCTGGTAAACCATCCGGTGGACTACCATGGAGGCGCGTCCGCGTTCATCGACGACTACTTTCGGTGGCGCGAGAAAAAGTCAGCCGAGAAAAACCTCAGAAAACTCCTGGAGGAAGACATCCCTCGAATCAAACAATGGGCCAAACAAACAGGGTCATGCTTTGCCGCGGAGAAAACCGAGCTCATCCACTTCACCAGGAAGAAAAGCGAACAAACTCAAGTGCGGCTGGTAATCCAAGGCGCGACGATCAAGCCTTCCGCAACAGCCAAGCTGCTGGGGGTGGTGTGCGACCGTGAACTAAGATGGAAGGAGCATGTGCAACAGGCAGTGAACCGGGCCACAAAGGTCAATATCGCACTGGCAGGGCTTCGACACCTCCGGCCCGGGCAAATGAGGCAGGTCTACCAGGCCTGTGTGACACCTATCATGGACTATGCCTCGACGGTTTGGCACAACCCCCTGAAGGACAAGAGGCACCTCAGAGTGCTCGACACGGTACAGAGGTCAGCCCTGATTCGAATCCTAT
>JAPDEH010000224.1:0-11432 GCA_027569075.1 Aspergillus asperescens | reverse complement strand
CGCCCCCGCCGGTGCCGAGGGCCGCGCCCCCCCCCCCCCGCCCGTCCCGGCCTCCAAACAAAACCCCAACACACCACCCAAACACCCAACCCCCCAACCACCCACCCCCCCCCCAGAGGCCACAAAAAAACAAACAAAAAAAAAAAAAAAAAAAAAAAAAAAAAAAAAAGGAAAACAAACCCTCTCCATACTAATCCTCCCAGTCACATTCACCCCCTCCCCACCCGATCCCGATCCCGATCCCGATCCCGATCCATCCGCAACAACAAGCTCAACCTCATACCCTTCCTCACTCCCCATCCACCCCCCAGCTCCATGCCAAATCGCCACACTGGAGTCCCCACTCCCATGAACCCTGGCACTCTCCACACCCCTCACATGTCTAAAGACCCTCCCGTCTGCAAAACTCACGGCGATGTGCGCCAAGAGGGCATGTCCTTCTCCCTCCTGTCCCTCCTGTCCCTCCTCTGTACCAGGCTGAGTCCCATTGGGCGCCCCAACCGAATGATTATTGCCAACAGGAGTCGGTAAGTTCAGCGGATACCCGCCCGGCCCGGCAGACGAAAACGTCACAGCAAGACTAGCATTGGGGTTCTCGAGACTGACTGCGTCAAAGTGCCACCAGTCGAAGGTGGAGGCGTTGGTGTGGGAGAGTTTTGGCGAGTCGAGGTCGGATTGGTCGAGGCTGGGCGTTAGGAAGTCGGCGGTTATGGGGCCAGGGGTTAGGGTTGGTGGGAGGGTTAGGGAGTAGCGGGCTATGGTGGGGGGTATAAGGAGAGTGAGGGAGGTTGTTAGTATTAGGGTGAGGAGGGTGGGTAGCATTTTGCTGGGTTTCTCTTTTTTGGTTTGTTTGGGGGATTAGGATTAGGATGTTGGGTTGGGTTTGGTTTGGTTTGGTTGGTTGTGTTGATAGTGAGGGTAGAGTCAAGGGTCTACTGAGGCTATATATATGCCATTGAGGTAGCTACGAACGTAAAGGAAGTAGAAATGAAGTAATATGTAATTGTAGTGCAGGAGTCATACATCAAACAGTGACACAGCACAAGAACCAAACACAAACACAACCCAATGCTATGGTGCTACTACAGGTACATACAAGGGAACAGGGGAACACCAGACACCAACCCAATCCGAACCAACCTTTGAAGCTAAATAATCCCGGATGTTCCACGTGTGGAATCAATCAATCTGTCTTCGATACATTTAAAGAGGAAAACGCCGAACAAACATGCCATGTAAGGGGGGGGGGGGGGGGGGGGTAAACTCGGCCGAAACTCCATCCCTGCTGTGCCCAGTCTATATTTCTGTTTCCCCCAGGGGGGGCGCGCGCGTGCGACCCTTGCCGTTGTGTTACTGTTGCTGATGCTGGTGCTTGTGCAATTCTCCTTCTCCGGATAGGCGCTGCGTGGGCGCGGTTGAGTAACTTCCGCCTGAGTGACAAGGCCGGAGTTTCGAGTTTTGCACAGGGGCTGAAGTTAGAAATGCCCAGGGAGTACAGTCAGTGCTCTCCGGATTCCTCGACTTTCACCTCCTGCTTGACCGGTTTCTCTAATTCATCCTTGCAACCTTTCACCAGTTGATGGCGCTAGCAACGTTAGTATACTACCCAAGATCAGGGGTCGAGCGAGGGAAAATACCTTCAACGCATCCTTCCGCGAGAACTGCTTGTCGCAGTTATGACAGGGATACGGCTTGACTGCAAGGTGGATGCGGCTGTGTCGCTTCAAGTCGTGGTTCCGGTTGAAGCTCTGCGGACACTTGTCGCACTTGAACGGTCGGTCATTCGTCGGTCCCACTGCTCCGTGAATTGGATGCGGCGGGTGTCCGCCATACATCTGCTGCATGCTAGCCACATGGCCGCTGTTGAAGCCTGGGAGAATCCCCGACTGCAACGGGCCCATTATCGACATCTGTCCGCCCGGGCTGTGGACGTTGGACATCACTGGCCCTGTCATCGCGGGAAGCGAATATGACGGCCATGGCTGGCGTTGATAGCCTAGATGAGCCGGTGGTGGTGGCGGCGGCGGCGGATTTGACGCGACTCGCGATGGATGATGCATCACCAGCGACGGCGGTGGTCCTCCATACGGCTGGTAGGTGTTGGGAGAACTCGACAATTGCTGACCGGCTCCATACGTCGGGGCAGACGAGGATTTGGCCATGTACGGATCGTTCGACGGAACAGAAGGATGCTGAGAAGCGCTCATCATCTGATGTGTCATCCCAGGATGACCTGGCCCTGTCGTCCCCAGCGGCTGATGGAATGGGGGGAGTTGGTTCATATCGTACGTCGGGGGAATCGTATCGCCGCCGGGGGTCGAGGTCGCTGGATTGCGATGGAGAGAAGGATTGAATGATGGCGAAAAGGGATCTCGATTTGAATAGGACGAGCCGAGTGCTGGGGTCCACGGTTGGCGGCCGGCACTCCCACTATACGCGCCTTGAGTGGCCCAATACGACGTTGACTCGGGTGACGATGATACAGCGTTCGAAGTCGGGGCGGCCACCGTTGTTGCTGCTGCGGTGGCTGTCGTCGCAACGGCGATGTCGTTCGCCTGCGCTGTTTGAGCCGCGATGATGTTGGCGACACTAGAAGTTGGCGGAGGAAGATGCGGATGGTGTAGTGAATTCGACTGAAGAGGATACTTGAACGGGGGCGCGCTGAAGGTCGGCGCAGGCAACTCAAAGGTCGGCAGCGGTGGCGCAGCTGGTCGACGCGCATTCAAGGGTTGCTGGACCTCAAGGCCCGTCCCCATTCCCGGGGGGATCGCAAGAGTCGCCAGGTTTACCGACGCGTCTCTAGGCAAGGCTGCAGGAGTGACGGCGAGGGCTGAAGAGAGGGAGGATTGAGTGGGAGCGAAGGCGAATTGATCAGCGTCCAACTGCCAGAGTCGATTCCCAGAGAGGGCCCCCGAGAGGTCAGGAGGATCCAGCGCGAGTGGGATCGCGAAGGCGATCTCTCCGAGCAGTAAATGGACAGAAGGGCCTGCGGAGCGTTGCAGAGGCTGAAGCGCAGGTGGAGGGCAGTCTCAACTTGAGCTCGCAGACATACCCACGAAACTACTACCGAGGAAAGAGAGGTGCAGTGGTGACAGCAGCAGACTTGGGGAGGACCAGGGGTTCAGGACAAAGACATGGCGTGAAGAGGGGACAAAAGAGTCAGTCACCCATGGGCAGAGAGACGGAGACAGAGGAGCGAGAGGCGAGGAGAGGCGAGGAGAGGAGAGAGCGGTCAGATACAAAAAGTAAGACAGCGAACGACAATAATAAACGGAACCAAAGAGTCGATATCAGGCCGAGTCGGCGAAGGTCTGGCCAACGCGGGGGTGAAGGGAAAAACTGGGAGGAAAAAGGAGCAAAAGAAGGAAAAAGAAACGAGACGAGCTAGCGACTGCCTGCCAGGCCTTCTTTTCGGGCTTCAGCTTTCGATCTCAGGTTCTCAATCTCCAGTTTCAACCGTCGTCCTCTCTGCTTCTCGTCCTCTTCTTGACAAGTTTATATCTTCCAGCGATGATCTCTCGGCAACGTGGTTGACAGGGGACAGTCCCACCGTGACAACTCGGAGCCGACAACGGTGGATTGACTGAACAGTGACCAGTGACCACTCGTGGGCAGGCACTACGCCTCGAGCAAGCTAATTTCAGAATACGAAAGACACAAGAACAAGAGAGTCAGGACGCTGGGAGAACCTGCGGTGGGGAGACTCATCGGTCCTTGCGTCCAGCTGCATGACAGCTCAGGCAGCCAGATCAATCAGACAACCTCCAAAACTCAGGACTGGAGTTCGTATCCGTGGAACACTGGGAATGCCATTCCAGGACCACATTCTCGCATTCTTCCTCCAGAAAATAAGCAGTTCAAGCCGACCAGTCACCAGTGACCAGTACCCAGTGACAGTGTGCTCTGTGTTTGGCCAGTCGCGGGTCAGGTGTCTGGTCAGGTGCTCTGGCCAGCGATGGGTCTACTGCAGCCAATCATTCTATGGTTGACTAACCGCATGCGGTTAGTGTGTGTCGTCCTTCCATATTCGGTCGCGTGCATGACTTGTCGGAAATATGCGGGCCTGTGGAAGAGCTGCATCCAGCCCTCCACCACAGCAAAACCTCCCAGATCCGAGTTCCTCAACTCGATCGCACTCTAGGAATCGCAAGGGTCAACTCTGTCTGTCTGTCCATTCATAAACACGGAAAGGCTCGCTCCGGACCAGCCTGTCGGTGCCGGTGGGTCGTGTGGCGGCCATGACACTGACAGCTCTCGACCCATCCATCAAGTAACCAGTATCATGCCTATCGTCCATGAATCGCCGGAAATTGGACCAGTCAACAGACTCGAGTCGAAACAAAAGTTCGTATTTCTTAGGCGACTAGTAGCTTTCTTAGTATTCTTAGCATTTTACCTGTCGCGCCTCGCTGCCTCGTCTTGCCTCATCGCTTACTGAAAGCTGACCAGTCCAACTAGCCAAACTCTCGCTTGGATTAATATTATTATGGTATTCGATTTGTGTTTCAATGCCAGGCGGGACTCGGAATGTGAGCACTGAGCACGTCCTTTTCCTTCGTTCGGTCTGCCAAATTCCCAAACTTGAGTTGTATCATGCATTCGTCGAAGCCAGTCTAGACCAGCACCGCCCTGTCCGAGAATGCGTCAATGAGCCTAGGCCCTGCTGCTCAGCGAAAGGCGCCGTGGCTCAGTGGCTGCGTTGTCATGGCGGTCACCTGGGAGTTGTTTGTAGTTTATTCCATATTGGCTACAGTCTATTGCGATGCGACATGGAGTCCGAGGCTACGAGCGCATGTAAGCCAGGAGGATTGTACTTTCCCGCAGTAGGTTAGGGTTTCGCTGCCTGTCGTGCTTTACGCGGCTCCTGCAGAATTATATATATTTGCTGAGCTTGCTTATTGTTGACACCCAAACATTCGAATAACGTTGTATAATCATCAATCTTCCACTATATTGACTGCAAAAATTTGCCCAGCCCGCTGCTAAATCTACCCAGGAGGTTGATTAGCATTGACTCAATAATTCAATCAAAACATCAGAAGCTTCAGCGGTTTCAGAGCATGTAACCGTCCACTGAACGCCGAGATGACGTCGACCGCGGGGTTCGGGTAAAACGATCACCACCTCAACTCTTTCCCCTCGCTCCACCACCCCCTCCGTAGGTCCATTTTCTCCCTGAGACAACAACCCAGCCTCTTAAGCTCGACATTCCAATTCCAGCTCCAGCGACCGATTCACTGTTCAGCTTCAGCCATGTCTGGTGTTAGCAAAGCTTGCTGTTCGTAAGTCTCATCCAGCTGGCAATGCAGTACCCTCGATAGCTGGCTAATAAGATCGTGACAACAGCATCCCCGCGGTCATCGCCAAAGACTACCAGCCCAAAGGCGAATACAAGACCATCAATGGCCTGAAGACATGTCCGTCCATCCCTTCCCAAATCCCAAACCAAACAATCTAACAAAAAAAAAAAAAAAACAGACATAACGGGTCCTGAATCCGCCACAAAGGCCATTCTCGTCATCTACGGTATACATCCCTCCCTGTCCCCTCCCTGGCCGCAACTAACTAAACAATGAATTATACAGACATCTTCGGCTTCTTCCCCCAAACCCTCCAAGGCGCCGACATCCTCTCCACCTCCTCCTCCTCCCAAAAATACCGCGTCTTCATCCCCGACTTCTTCGAAGGCGAACCAATCCCCATCTCCTGGTACCCGCCAAAAACCGACGAACACAAAGCCAAAATCAGCAACTTCTTCCAAACAAAAGCTGCCCCACCCAAAACCCTCTCCAGAATCCCCGGCGTCGTCTCTGAAGCAAACTCCCTCGCTCCCACGTCAGGAGGCTTCACCTCCTGGAGCATCCTAGGCTACTGCTGGGGCGGAAAAATCAGCGTCCTCTCAGCGGGTCCCGAGAACAAGACGTTCAAGGCCGCCGTGCAATGTCATCCTGCAATGGTTGATCCGAATGATGCGAAGGGGGTTAATGTGCCCATTGCGCTTTTGGCGTCTCAGGATGAGAACGCGGAAGATGTGGATAAGTTTGGGGCGGGCTTGAAGGTGGATCATTTTGTTGAGACCTTCCCGACTCAGATCCATGGGTGGATGGCGGCGAGGGGGGATTTGGAGAATGCGAATGTGAAGAAGGAGTATGAGAGGGGGTATCGGACTGTGTTGGACTTTTTGGAGAAGCATGCCTAGGGTATAATCTATCTATGGTCCCCGTCATTGTGGAGGATATAATATCTTGAAAGTGCGTGAAGTGCTATATTCGTCTTGATGTTTATAAACTTCATTCGCTCTTTAAGCCAAGTTGTGTACGGAATCTGTACACCAGAAATAACTATCAAGAATGCCATGATTCTCTTAAGATTGACTTTAGAGTTCCAGTGTACCATTGGCTCCTGGAAGGTTTGATAGAAGTCATGACAATTACTCTAATAACGTTCAAACCCTACTAACCCTACCCTTACCTGGAATGTCAAAAGTCTAACTAAACCTACCGTACTTTGCTTCTAGATTACCTACCGACAATCCCGACCTAGGACCTATGGCAAGAGCCTCGGGCAGAGGAGCGAAATGGCAGTCGTTATTGGTCATTTGTTGCTAAGGGGGGGTACCGGCCAAACGAGGCTCTCTGCCCTAGGTGCTTGGTTCACATCGCAAAAGGCGTTCGCACGTGGAGCCGGAAATGAGTTGCCGGGAGGGACTCGGGGGTTTCGGCGTTGGAAACCAGCGAGGCAGGGTAGGGCAGTGGTAAGTATAGTTTCGTGATACACCGGGTATTTATTGCGGATGTGAGTGTTTGTCCGACTTAGGGGAATGGTAACCTTGTAAATCTCGGCGGCTGAGAAATTGTACGAGTAGCCTAGCCCGTAACATCCGGCAAGAAGCGCAGACGGGCAAAACCTGACAAGAAGTGATGTCGGTGCGATCTTCTCTGACGGCCCAATTTCTCTTAGAAAAGAGAAAGCAGGAAAAGTGGCATCTGCAGGTCAGCTTCCATTTGGCGACCATGATTCCAACAAGGAGTTTATGGGACATGCCCTTCCCTCTGAACATTTTATGCGCATCTCCCATCTCCCGTCTCCCATCTCCCCTTTCCCAGTGACTGGATGCTTCAAGAGATGCCACCCAATTGGACGGCCACAAGCAAACCGCGTCGCCAAGGCTAGGCTTGGTTTTGGTATGTTCGTGGTTTCAACATGCCCTCAACACAGCAAGGAGCCAGGATCGGTTGGATTTCACTCTTTCTTGGCGGTGTCGATGGCTCTCTCCGGTTCACTGGTGTCCGCGACGCGACCGACCTTTTGCGACCCTTGATTACCAATTCTGCAAGCATGAGATGATTGAGCATCACAACCAGCCATACGCTCTATACGAACGGTACCATATACAACGGAAGAGGCTCACACTCAATGGACCCTGTGCCTGGAAGATGATCAGGGTCGCGATATCGACTTGAGTCAACGGGTGGTGGGCCCGTATGCAGACCTTAAAGCCTTCGCCATGAGATCTCGTACCGGGAAGCGACAAAGACAATCCTGGACTTGGAAGGAACCATAGATATACTCAGCCATTCACCAGCATTGATGTTCGCCTCTCAGTTCATGGCTCTCAACATCGAGAACTCGCATAGCCTTCAATCTCAAATAAAAGGCGCTGACGCCATTTCCAAAAACACGCGATGACACCGACGACAGTTAGGCAACAGACATCGGCCATAACTCTTTCCTTGACTCTGGCGAAACATTGCCCATAATAATCTTGTTCCCCTCGTATACAATAATAATGTATACTAATATACTTCCTCCGAGGCTCCGCCCCCCCCGAATGTCCGCTGGGTTGATATCATACCACACGTCAGGTACAGCCGCCCGCCCAATTCGGTGAAGGCAACTCCATATCTTTCCGGACACCGACCTCATTGTCCACCCATATATGAAGTGATCTCTGATGGTCTCCCCCGAAATGGACACGGCCCGGGCACTGTTCGCGAACTTCGGCCCTTGTGGACATCTATCCGACTCTCATGTGGCACAAGAACCTGGTGTTTGATACACGCGATGATCCCGAGCAGGAGGCATTCGAAAGGGTATAGCGTCGGTCGCGCACCATGTCGATCGAACTGAAAGGTCTTGTAAATTGTCTGGGGTGTTGAGGCCCAAGCGGACAAGGTTCATGTGGTGATCCAAGTCAGAGACAGGGCTTCGAGTCGTCCATCACGGTCAGTCCTAGGCTCCCAGCCGGAAACTTCTAGGTCACATTTCGTGGCACTGGACAGTAGATCCGGCACTGAGAATTTGGCGTTGGAGTCCGTCAAGAGTTTCACATAGAGCTTGTTCCAGCGTTCGCGAGCGTGTTGTCGCTCGGTGCCAACCCACAAATTTCCCCACATACCTCCGATACCACCTTCTGCCAACCAGGGGAGCTTGAGGAAGCAGCCAGTATAAGCCAACCAACACTAGCCCAAGAAAGGGCGAAGGCCGAAGCGAGCAAGAGCCGTGGATCTTATCGAAGAGAACGAATTTCCGAGCTGCCTCGCATATGAATCCAGGTTAACTATAGGCTATATAGGCTGGGAGAGAGAAGCGATGCCAGACCTAAGGAGACGAACCAGATTGGGAGCAGAGCCAGAAAGGACGCGTAAGAAGTAAGCAAGCAGCAAGTGGATCACCACATGGAGACAAGCGACAGGGCCGCGCTGGTGAAAGTGAAACAAGGCGGCGACGCCGAGCAGAAGCGCTGAGCCAGCAGACGACTGAATAATGAGAATGATGGAGTGGGAGGAGCGATGCGACTCATGCAAGTGAAGGCCGTTGGTTGGGCTGAGAGCCCGAGACAAAATCGCGGGCAGACCCTGAAAACGGAAACGTCTGCGAGACTGCGAGTTGGAAGGAATAATCCTCTCCGCTTTCGCCTGCCAAGAACGGAGATTTATGATTCGGTTCGATTCAGTTGGTTCTACCAGTCAAATTTAAATAGATAATTGATTGATGCCAAGATTTAGATGTCTCCAGCTAGTATGGGTAAAATATAAAGGATAAGTGGAGGATAGAGGAGTGTACCCATGTAGAACAGAAATATATAAAAAGTACTATATAAAATTGTTAGTAACCTACCTAACTATAATACTTTATTCTAGATAGTAAAATATATTTTAGCGCTTAGATTTAACTATATTTCCTCTTAGAGAACTTTGACATATATAAAAATGTATACCTTATATGTCAAAAGTACTTTGGGAGGGGGTTTAATATATATTATTCCACGCTAAGAACTGGACTAACCTAAAAGGATAAACCAACAGAGTTGCTTTGGAACTAACTATGTTGGTTCAAATTTTTGACCGCTTGCCTTTAAAGTCGACGCTAAACTCGATTTGAACCGAATCGAAAGTGACTTTGACTTCTTCTGAGGAAGGAGCGTCACGACTCGGACTCTCAGGCTCAGCCCCAAGAGAGTGCACAGATACTGACTACGAACTCCTTCTCCGCTTCGTGCTCTGCAATCAGATCGGATGGATCCAGGATCTGAATTGCCATGATGATGACGATGATGGTAGTCGCGCAACCTTCGGCCCTCGGGCCTTCTAGAAGCGATGTTCGTTTCGTCAGCCATCTGGCTAGATGAATGAAACCCACAGAAAGACCAACGTGGCAGGAGGTCTTAAAATCAACCCCAATCTGCTTTGTCGAGTCTACGTGTTTGCTTTTTCAGGGATCGAGCATCTGAAGCAGATCTCATCAACTCTTAGTCTTGACGACTCCCGTGAGCTTCTAGTTAAGTTACTCCAACTCCAGTACAGGGACATTTGGGTGACTGGACCAGAACCACCGAACGTCAGCCCCTTGGGATGCAAGTACAGTCTCTGCTTATGGAGTACGGCATACATGAGCTCAACAGAAGCCGTGAATGCTATTGATGGACCGAGGAACCGACCACGGGACGAGCCGAGGGAGGCGTGATGCTCTCGAATCTCAGGTCCAGATATGGACGGCAGACCCTGAGTGCTAAGCGATGCCGGATGTCATGGACAGTACTCATGGCATGCCTCTTTCAGGGGATTTTTCCGGGATCCGAACAGGGGGCAGCTGGGGCTTGCCAATTGCCATTGGGATTCTGGTCTTCTCAAGGATGAGGATGGATCTTGTTTGCACGGACTATAATTCCTGTTTGAATGACATGGCAACAACGACGACTCGTAATCAAATGACCACTCCCAGAGTCCCAGTTCCCAAGAGGCTCGATCTTGACCTTGGGGCATGGACTCAGTGGAGGTGAGGAAACGATGCAGATCGTCGAGATGATAATTCGCAACACAACCAGAGCTTCCAGATTGCCTTTGGAACTTCCCCTTGCAGACAAACATGCAGTCGTTGGCCAAGGTCCACCGGAGAATGCAGAAATTGCAGAAATCACCGAATGGAAGAGACTTAGGAGCTCCAGGGCTGTATCGTCCTTCATTAAACCTTGCTGGGTCCACCAGGCGTTGCGTTTCTGACAGCTCGTTTGTCCACGCCATCGGTTCTCGCGCTCTCTCATCCAGTGGCCAGTCACTCTGGATGGATGGAGGTGAGTGACAAAGTGTCTGCTAGAACCTGTTCATGCTGTTGCATGGTTCTTGTAATCACTCAAAACGCTCTGGCCCCAAACATGCATTCTGAACCCCGAATTGCATCAGAATCCAAGCGGTGGGGATGCTTACGAGTGCAGGCTTCTCGAAGGACCACAGACTTCTCGAGGGTCTGTTTCAGCTTTCCGCTAGTCCGCATCAGGCAGCTACGAGGGTGCCCGGGGCCGAGAAGGGAAACTGCTGCCCTCGTCACACACTCTGATTGGTTCCAGCACGAATATTCGGTCCACTGCTGGCATCCAATCAGGGCTATGGGCTGTACTCCCGAATCAAACAGGAAACAGAGCAAAAGCCTCCCTCGAAGCCTCCTGCGACCTGACAGGCCACGCTCACTTGTCAACTTGGTCAAGAGGGTTCCATGGATGTCACCGGTTGGGGGTCCAGATTGGGGGAGTCAAGGAGCATCCCAATGTTACGCACGTTCAAGCTCCCGGGGTTTTGTCTAGTGCGGACGCGGGTCTGGTGACAACTCCTCTATACCCTGGACATACATCGATATTCCACCGATCTGGAATCCATGGTCGAGATTCATTGACCTAGCTTTCCAGGGAAGTAAATTCCGATCTCTGCTCTTTGTTGCTCTGTGGCGGAGGTCGCGGCAATTCCTTTGATCAATCATCCGTAATCCAGAAGCTGAAAAATTACCTCCGGCTAGCAGGTGTTTCATCTTATACGGAGGAGTGCACCAAAAGTTTCCAAGGAGCTAGTAACTACGCTAGTGAGAGGATGTAAAAGGATGTATCATCGGAACTATTGTCTAGTAAATTACTATAGCAACCAGTTATTCTCACCATTTTG
>JAPDEH010000223.1:0-11481 GCA_027569075.1 Aspergillus asperescens | reverse complement strand
TTCATTGTTACTACTACGTGCATCTAACTACCTCGTTAACGTACCTACGAACGATCTTCCACTTGTCCACAGAATAATCCTTAAGGTCCGACGACTTAAGACGGAACAGCCGACCTTATCTGACAATCATGCTTATTGTAAGGCCCCTTGCCTTCCAAGCTGTATATATAGAAGTATTACGGGACCAGCTTAGTCATATCGCTGAGTCGGCCCCTGAATAGCAAACCTGTATTAAGGCCACGCGAAGATATCCTGCTATCTGAGGTATACCCTACCTTGCAAACACCTTTCCAGTCCCATTCTATCCTTTCACACTAATTGTACACCCGTGAGGCACCCCTGCCTCACACATAGGGTGCTAAAAGTTATGTTTTTTTTAAGTATTCTAAGCCTCCTAGATAGCCCTATACTCGTCGAAGGATATATCTTTTTTAAAATAGTCTTCTAAAGTAAGTAGATTATGCGTATTATATTATGACTCCATTGCATTTGTAGTACATAAGGAGACTGTCTATAGTTACGAGGCTCTTGTGTAGAGGCCTTGAATCCTGCCGGCAGTTCAATGGGGTTAAACTGCTGCAGGACTTAGGTATATAGATCTGTCGACCCGCTCAACAGCCTCAGGAGGAAGGAAGGTAGGCAAGCAGACGTTGGCAACAGCCTCATCAGGCCTGGCCCCTGCCAGGCCAGTTATCGAAGCCTTTGCCAACGAGCTGTTATCACAATATATTATAAACCCCAGCACATAATAACAGGTATAGTTAGAGAAATTCTGTAGCTATATTTAAAGATCTAGTAAGCTTTAAGTATTATAAGATTTTTACTTACCTTATTGTCAACTGGATGGAGGTTTTGTGTGTAGTGAGTTCATTGATTCCCTCAAGCAAGGCTATCAATAAGTGAAGGTCAGTTCAGTCGACGGCGGAACAATTAGCTAACCGGAGCAGGAATAGCAGCAATCAAGGAAAGCTGTTCAACAGTCACTTAGTTATAAAAGTATTAAATATGATTTATAATAATTATTTTTTATATTTTTTGTGAGGCAGGGGTGCCTCGCGAGTGTACAATTAGTGTGAAAGGATAGAATGGGACTGGAAAGGTGTTTGCAAGGTAGAGTATACCTCAGATAGCAGATTGACACTGAAGCAGGATATCTTCGCGTGGCCTTAAGTTTTCTATTCAGGGGCCGACTTAGCTATATGACTAAACTGGTCCCGTGATACTTCTATATATACAGCTTGGAAGGCAAGGGGCCTTACAAATACTTTGTTGTTAAGATATTCAAGCATAAAAATGGGTTTTTTGTATATAATACAGGGTGGACGCTCGGCAGGGGTGGGCGGTTCGGTAGGGAATTACGTTAGTTGATAACTATACAACGGTTGAAGCCAGAGGGGCGTGTCTGTAGCGGACTCCCTCAAATTTCCAACCCAAACAGCGAGGTAAATTAATGATTTGACAAGAAATGCGCCTTAAAGCTGTAACCCGAACACCGTACTTAATAAATGACTGGATTGCTGATCCGCTGTTTGATCGAAAAACAACAGAACGAACAACAGTACGGAGAGTGTATTGGCACTGTACCAGTTCCCACTCTGTGGACCAGAAAAACAATGAATCCCGTCGCCTGCCTCATTATCATTTAGATTGAGTTATAAGAATAAAAATCTGAATCCAGTGCATATTACAGCGTCGTTGGTGTATCGGTAACATGCGACCCTTCCACCAATCAGGATTTAGCTAGGTCGCGCGGTGGGTTCGACTCCCACACGACGCAAATATTTTTTTTTGGCTTGCTTGTTCCATGAATCAAGCAAGACTCAGGAACCAGGAACGAACGAGCGAGTGCGAACTACGGGCAAGTGTCAAGAAGGGAAGTTGAGATTCACTCTCCAGCCCAGGCATATCATGTAGTAGCAAAGCAATGTCTAATAAGCAATGCTGTTCTGTTTAAACCCGTCATCTTCAAGCTTACAAAACACGAGGGTAGCCCTAATTCAACGAAGGAGGTTCTGGTATGATCCCAGACTCTTTTAAGTTAATAAAACTTTGCAGGATACGGTCGACCGTGGGCCATGGTTAAGAGGATCACTCTTAGAGCATCATATTTCGGATGGCTGCCATAGAGATATGGTTCTGGTGCCTACTAAAGGACTCCGGCTGGAGGATTGAACCTGGAACGAGGGGTTACCTACAAGGATTCCTTTGAACTTCGCTTGAGAACTCGTCATCCGCAATTATCTCGATATCGGTCAATATTCATTACCAGAGCAATTCTACCATTCAGTCGTTCCGTCTCTTTTAAAGTCTTGCAGTACGACCAGGCATTGCATCGCGCCTTAACCAACTCCAAACGATCAATGTCAATACCACAAAGGCCTCTAGAGGTTCTTGGAGATATTATTTACTTTGCTTGCCTTTTATCTACTTACATATATATATATATATATACCGCATACCCCTCTACCGTCGGTCTTCCAGGTGTATGTGAAGGGTAACAAGCAAGCAAGAAGCAATGCCTGCCATTCTATCGCCCTTAGGCATAGGCAGTTTCTAGGATAAGAACAGGAACAACAAGACGACAACAGAATAACGAAATCCACCCTAGTGAAATTGCCTATGTTTGTATATATAAGCCTCGTTGGGCACCGCAGGGGCTCTCCGCGTTCTACAAGTTCCCATGGAAGCCTTGTGAGCTCCCAGATACTACACGTAATATGCTCGTCCATGGTCTAAGCTTGAGAACGTCACATTGAAAGTAAGGGATTAGGTAACTGGTACATAGATTGGATTAGGTTGGGCTTCACTATTGCATGCTAACACCTGTGGCAGCCCCGGAGTTGTAATAGCAAAAGGTGGATACTTACAGGCTAGAGAGCCTTGCAAAAGCATCAGGCCGAGCAGTCTCTGCCCGCAGCCCGCACCTGACTTCCAGATTTTCCAATTCGTTGACACAAAGCTGAGAGGGCCTAGAGGTGATTGCTTTACTAAATTCCATTTGCACTAAAAGACATAATGAAAGATCAACAGATCCTCCAGCAAGCGTACTATATCTGGCAGGCCAAAGGTCATGACAAAAGTGGAGGATCAAGTCGCTGTCCCAAATTCTAAAGCAGCTGTCACAGAGCCATTCCCCAAGGGTTGGTGCCCACCGTCTTTGCACCTTCTTGCCATTGAACTTGACATTACAGTTGTAACAGTCTGCTCTGTCTCGAGTATCTTGCAATCTCTTATTAATTGCATTGCAAGAACTGCACATCTTCGCGGTTTTATTCCAAATTTTTGGAATAAAAGCACCACATCGCGTGCAGTGCATGGTTGTCTTGGTTTTGGGATTGTCGACCTTGTTCTGGCATATTAGCCTCATACCACTTATTTGCCTTTCTTCTTCTATATGTTATGCAGACCTTTGTTTTCCTTATACCCTTTATAACATCCAGCGGCCTCTCTTCATTCTTATGTGACATTGTCCACCTATAGCAGGCACCACATACAACTTGAAGTACCGCCCTGACTGGGTGCCATTGCTATGCTGAATTCGATTCCTCTGCTCGGCAGTTCTTGTTGCTGCAAGGGCATCCTTCTGGGAGATGGATACGAGGTTCTTTCCACAAATGCTCTGGTCGATCACGTTTTCTGCTCTTCTTATATCAATTTTCGCAAAGGAAACTGGCTGCCAGTAGATTTTTGTTTAGAGCGTAGAGCCAACGCACCGTATTCTCAGTGTTTGCACTGGTTAATGGACAATTTGAACACTGTCGCTTGCCAAAACGGCCGTGCAAAAATTGCGTTGTTGACAATGCAGCATTTAGCTGTATGAAGTTGTTCTGTTGCATATTGAACGTTTCGATGAACATGTATCATGCTGCCCGATTGTGTAAGTTGGACTCGCCCGCTCCAAAATGAAATAACCGTATCAGCCTCGCCAAACCCTCAAATTTGACTCACTCGCCGGGCATTCCTTGATGTACCTATTACATTCCTGCCCCCTTGTTGTGATTTTTTGATATGGTAACGGTGTTAATTCACTCGATTTCTGAGCGACCGTGTGGTCGAGTCGATATACAGTCCGTCAGCCACTCTCATCACAGGTAGGGCAGGGCGTATCATTGGAAGAGCTAAAAGCTGCTTCTCAGTAAGCGGTGCTTTTCCGAGAGTCGACCTTGTTGACCCCGGAACAATCCACTGGAATAGCTCGAAAATAGCGTCCGTATCAACATTTTGTAGCCGTTGATGAATTGATCTTCTCACCGAGGACTATTATGGCTCAAGATCGTTCGAGCCAACACTTCGTGCATTGTCAGCAATGAAATCAAGGGCAGCCTTCATTTTTGCATCAAATTCTTGTCGATACGAGGTTGCCAGCTCAGGATCGATACCAGCTGCTTTGTATCGATCATTATCCGCTAACGAATACGACTCGAATAATTTCTGCTCTTGACAATATTTTTCAATTCCAGGCTGTTCGTCCATCTCGGCCGCTGCATGGTCATCCCTGTGCGCGTTAGCCAGCATCACTAGCACCGTCGCTATCGTCAATGTCATCGTCGATCACAAGGTCCGGACGTTGAGGTCGATGGGCCCCTCATCGACAACGTTATCGAAAGGGATCTCGGTCAGGTCCATTGGCCAGACAGAATGCGTCGCAACAAGGGCCAAGTCTTGCTAGCAATTTATTCTGTGGATTGGTCAAAAGTTATCTCGCTCCACGAGCAGGCATTAAATTGGTTGATGTTGGTGGGGGGATGGATGATAGAGAAGAACTTATCCATGAAAAGTGCCAGGCAGAAGGTGCTTTAATACCTGCAATTCACATCAGGTCCATCAAGTTGTTTAATGTGAAGACCCTTTCAGGTCCTGTCTGCACTGGGTCAATGGGGAAGGAATGTGCTCTTTGAACTGAAAGTGAATCTGGAAGGTGGAGACGAGCTTCATTTACACACAGAGCCTGCAGCCCGGGAAACGAACTTGAGACCCCAACTTGAATGCCAGCTTTCCAGCTCGGGGTTTCCTTGAAAATAATAATAATCGGGCCCCGGTTGATTCTGGCTAAGCCGTCTGCTCGGGCTAGTTGACCATTGGAATCTCTAATCTTACAAGCTATCTGCGGCCTCTAAGAGCCAGGGATCTCCAGAATCCCGGCTTGGAATCAGTCGGATCACCTTTCCGGGGATCCTTTCCGTAGCAATGAGCCCTGGGCTTTGGTCAAACCGACTCTCGAGCCTCGGAGAATTGTGAGAACCTCCTATCCTGCTGAAATTACTCCGTAAGGTTGGCAAGAAAACTCGGATATGCATTGATTGCGATTGAATATCATTCGATATACTTTTTTTGGTAAACATGACTGATATGATAACATTGCACGCCAGAAACGCCATCCGTGAGTGAGCAGTGTAGAAAATGAAATTCTAGGACATGAAATGGTATCAAGAGGGAAAGGTTAGACATCTATTATGTGTCTTTCTTTGGCATCGAGATGATTAAACGAGAAGAACACTATCAAGACAGTCAGTTACGGCCGATCACAGGTGCAGGAGAGGAACATACGCATTAACGCAGCCATCATTCTCGGGTGTGTTCGTGACCTGGGCGTATTTACCCCAGGCAACCTTTCCTCCCGTGGTGACGATACCAAGTTCGGATACGTTGACTTCAATGACCGTTCCCTTGGTGAGGACACCGAGCTGAGTGTAAAGCGGGTTCTGGGGGTTCTTCTTGACGGATAAGATGGGCAGCTGGACAGTGACCGCCATTTCGGGGCTGAAGCAGGAAATGTTAGCAAAACCTCGCAGTTTTCTGCCTTGGAGGAACATACTGTGTGACGTTGGCCTTCTTGTAACGTAGACCCATAGGACTAAGAACAGGTTAGCCATTTTCCTTGCGCAACAAGGTTAGATTCAACTCACCGAATAAACCGTTCATATTTGACAGGCCTTCGGGTAAAGTCGTTACCAACAAACGTCGGCTTCGTGATCATCCGCTTCCACGACTTCTTATGCGTCTTCTTTCCGGTGTTGACTACCTTGAACATCTCCTCCTCACTGATACCCTTAACCTTAGGCAGCGGCACAGCAAACTTCGCTGCCTTCTCCGCGCGCTTGTCCTTAATAGCACTCGACAGAGCTTTGGCATTGGTAGCTTCCGAACGATCGAGCAGATACTGCGGGAGGGGCGTCTTGGAAGGCTCGCTGGGCGCAGAGGATTTGACATTCTTCTCTTCCTGCGCCTTGATGCGCTTCCTCATCTGGATCTTCTCTGCATGTCGCTTCTGCTGGTACAGCTTGGCCCTCAGACCGCGAAGATTCTGGGCATCCTTGGACTGTTTGTGCGATTCACGGGCTTCGCGCTTGCGGGTACGTTCTTCGTGGTCCAGACGCTTACCGTGCTGCTTCGTCCAGCGCTCAATATACCTGGTGGATTGTTAGCTGGTGGGGATGTGGATGAGAGAGGCGGTTAAGACGAACTCGTTCTGAGGCTGTATTCGAAATAAGTTAGCAAGCTTTCTCAAAGCATATCGCTATATCCAGAGAAGTAATAACGTACCATGATGACAGAATATACGCCGGTGGTGAATCGATGAAAGTGGTAGTTTTGCCTAGAGGCGGAGATCAAAAAAGTTTCGAGCGATAATAGCTCACGTGACCTGTTATCTCCATCTGAATTTCTCGTCGTCAGCCACGACTCCATTAAATCGCTCCAATTCCAGCCAAACCACCACCAAAACCAAAACCAAAACCAAAACCAAAACCAAAAAAAAAAAAAAAACACAGGCAGGACATTCACATTGCCTGAAAAAGAAAGAAAGAAAACAAAAATGTTCGCCCGATCTTCACTGGCAAGGGTCTTTGCCCTTCCATTTGAGCAAGCAGCGCGCCCATCCCTAACACCTACGACGGCGACTTTCCGGGCCTGCCTGCACCAAGCAACAACAACACACCCCGAAGAACCATTGAGCGCAACCCCACGAGCCCAATCCTCAACTCCAACAAAGCAACCCACGTACGATACCTCATCTGCAACCCCCTCAACCCGCGCTGACGTGCCATCCACCAAACAACCCATCCCCCCAACCTTCACGACACCCTTAACCGTGACAAAATCCCTCCTGGAGACACTCCCGCACCTCTCAAGCCAAAACCCACACTACATAACGGCGCACCTCCACGACCGGCCCTACCTTGTAACAGAAGGCGACCACCTCCGACTCCCCTTCCTCATGCCGAACGTTCAACCAGGAGACGTGCTGCGCCTGAACCGCGCGTCTGTTCTCGGTTCTCGTGATTTCGCGCTCAAGGGGGCTCCTTATGTTGATGAGAGACTATTTGAGTGCCGGGTTAGGGTTATGGGTGTTGATTCGGAGCCGTTGAGGGTCAAGGAGAAGACGAAGAGGAGGCGGAGGCATGTGCAGAGGATTACGAGTAAGCATCGGTATACGTTGTTGAGGGTGATGGAGGTGAAGGTTAAGTCTGTGGAGGAGCTGCAGAGAGAGGGGGAGGTTGTTGTTAAGGCGTGAGATTTATCTCTGAAACTCTGGTTATTTGTGGCCGAGGCTGCCATGTACAGACAGATTTGACACTATCTATGTGCATTGTATTGTATTTTATATTGCAATTGAGATTTCTGAGCTTCTAGGCTGTAAATTATACCGTGGCACCTGGAATTAGTAGTAGTTCTGATAGCGGTATTATACCTGCGTGGCTGAGAATTCGTTATAGGACTGAGGTGTTATAATCAATTGGGAGAATCAATTCAGTTCATAAGAAATATATACAATCAAGTAAGAGTTGCTGTGCATTCCAATCAAACACCACGCTGAAGCATTCCATGCTGTATGCAATGCCGGAACACCAAACACCAGTCCTATTCAAAAGAGGAAGGCTAATCAAAAAAGGAACCGAGAGTATTGTACAAAAGAAATCAAATCGGTCATAGTCAAGTCTTTCAGGATATCAAAACACCAAACAAAGAAAATAACTAGTCCAGTGCGTTAGGGATTCTCTTCCAAGGCTGCTTTGATCTTCGCAAAAAAGCCAGCGGGCCAGGCAGCTAGTTCTTCGTCGTTCGGCACGCCGCGGACTCGGCAGTGGTTGACCACGTTGATTAAAATCCTGCCTAGGACGTCCTGGGTGATGGGAACGGCGCCGTCGAGCTGCGCGTCGGGATATAGGAATGGATCTTGTTGACCCAAGAGGTCGCTGATGGTTGGCCGTAAGGTTTGATCCCGTTGCAAACATTGCTTCAAAGTTCGAATGAGTCCTGGGGGTACCTGGACGCCGCCAACCCCGAAAGCCGGAAAATCGATTTTCACCTTGGGATTGGGGATGGCTAGGATACGCTCTAGGTATTTGGCAATCTTGGCAAAAGGAGGTTGCCCGTAGGCCATCTTGTACAGTATACAACCCAGACTCCATACATCGCTCGGCTTGCCAAGTTTCATGATTTTCCCAACACTTGCTGGTAATCCGAGAGACGCGTTCGAGTCGACCAGCGCTTCAGGGGACATGTAGTTTGGTGTTCCAACCTGCTGCTCGCGATGTACGTTGACGGTGTGGTCCTGGATGGCGTTGGCAATTCCAAAGTCAATCAGTTTGAGCCGGCCCTGGACGAGGAGGAAATTGGCGGGTTTCAGATCGGAATGGACAATTTTGTGCTCGTGGACGGCCTGGACACATTCTAACATCTCCTTCCAGTAGTATCGGGTGAAGTTGATGTCAAAGATGGCATTCTCAGCATTCAGTTTATAAGTCAAGACCTTCTCCAAGTCTGACTCTCCAATCTCCATGAGCACGCTGAGCGTATGCTTATCCGAATTCAACTCCCAATCAAACAATCGCACAACACGGTCGATGTTTTCCAGCCGCTTAAGGAGATCAATTTCTCCTTTGTAGCCAGCCAAGGTGATCGGATCGACATCCTCCAAATTGACTCGCTTTAGAGCAAAGACTTTGTAGTTCTCAGCCATAACTCGGTAGACTCGCGAGCTACCTCCACGACCAATGCAATCCAAGCGTGTGAACGGCTTGTGGTTGATTGAGACTTGATTACGTTTCTTGCGAGATTGGGATGCGGTGGCTGCCCCTCCTGTCGCTGTGGCTGTTTCTAGGACGGACATCTTTGGGGGAGGTGGCGCCGGTCTGTGGGGGGTGTTGCTACTTCGATTAGACAGGATCTTCCTAGGCGAATTACCTGCCGGAGCTTCCTGATCTTTTTTCTCATCGCCGTAAATGATCGAAAGTTTCTCTGGCTTGTCCAGAAGATTGAATCCCTGTGGCTTGACCCGCTTAAAGGTTGGTGGAGGTTCATTCTCTTGATCACGGGCAGAGGGCAATGTCGGGGGAGGAGGTACTTTAAAGATGGGCTCTTTTGAGCTAGAAGGCTTTGAGGATGCATCAGAGGAGGACCCTGGGGTTGATTTGGAGTGTGACGCATATGATTTCGGTGAAGACAATCTTGAGAATGGCCCGTCACCGGGTGAAATGCGGCGGTAATCTGTGCTCTTTTGTGGTGGCTCGGGGTCTGCCCATGAGACTTTGGGGGACGAGGCTCTTGCGCTGCTCTTATAGTTATATTCAACGTCGTTGCCGGCACCTTCGGCTTCTTTAGAGTCGGAAAGATAGCTGGGGGATTGGTTCTCTTCACTCTGGCGTCGCAGAACACCGCGTCTCGCAGGTCCATTGAGAAATGTACCTGTTAATCTGCCCACCCTCTTCACGCGCAACGAGCTTTGGACACCAAGGTCTTCTGGGTTGCGGGAGCGAAGCACAGAGGACGCTCCGACAGGCGGGTCGTCGTACCTAGACTTTCTCTCGTCTTCGGGGCGATCGGCACTTCCTTGTTCAGCAAGAGGGCTCTGGCTGGTTGATCGTTTTTCAGATGGCGATGTGGACGTGGGCGACTGTGTGTGACTACGCGACGCATTGATCCGAACACTGCGCGTCCTCGGACCTGGCGTGATGAAATCGTTTGAATAATTCTTTGATTCCGATTCCGCTTCCGCGGTTTCGCCATTTGATAAAAGTGACCCCTCTCTTCTTGTTCTTGAGCCACTTCCCAGAGCAGACCCTATGCGAACTACTCGCGGGGCAGGGCTTCCGTTCGATTGATCAAGCGGCGAGGTGGTCCGAGATCGTCTTTCATGGCTGGAGGCAGCCGAGCCTACGCGCAAATTCTGATGATAGTCATTTGGGCCCCTGTTTCGCAGTCGGGGCGAAGCATTCACGTCGTCCTCGTCGAGTAGAGCTTTGACAGACGCGCTGAATTTCGGTTCCGGCACTTCATCATCGGAGCTGTCGCCGGCTGAGTACTGTCTAGAAATCAATACAGCGCTCCTTCGACGAGCAGCCGGATTATTGATTTCAGGGGAGGAGCGCCTGGACCCAGAGCGATAGACAGAGGCGCGGGACATCTGTCGGGACTGTTGTTGATGGAGGGCTGTCGCATGGGCGGTGGAGAGAGAATTCGCGGAGGTCATTATCGCAATTCATAGGTAAGGCGACCTGACGCGTTCCGCTGCATCCGTCACAGAGTCCCCGGGGTGGTGGTCGCACTTGCGTCGCTTGTTGTTGTGTTCTTGTTGCCTGTATAGGTCGAATAAACAGAAATTCTTGGAGGCTGGGAAGTCTCCCGCATTCTGATTCGGGATTAGTCCTACACGTGATGGTTGTCAAGGGCAACGAGGAATGTAAACAAGGCATTATATTCTTGACCTGTTGTTATGACGCTTGATGAGGGGAACAGACAGATTGAATTAGTAATTAAGTTACAATGGGTTTGCAAGATAGTTAGATAACTGGGCTTACAAAAAAGGTCGGCGTTGGTACAGAATTAATCCGAAGTTATTGTCAGCTAGGAAAACGCATTTATTTCCACGTATCTTGCCCGTCACTCGGGGCACCCCCGCTCATTTCAATCGCTCCTTAATCCCCTTCGGGGACATCGGGGGGACCCCTACACAGTACTCCGGAGTAGATAACTGTGCGAGGCCACAGGTAAAGGTCACTTGACCCACACCCCAAAATTCAATACCAAGACTATTGTTAAGCAAATTAAATTACAGTAAAATAGATACTTTATTATATTTGATTAAGTATTTAACTAAGTAAGTACTCTGTATTGAAATGTAATTTATTACAAGAGATCCTAAGATCCCAAGATAACTTGGCATTATATAGCTGCCAGGACCATTCGAGGGTCACAGGACTAAAAACACGATACACATAACTTAACTCGAAGATAGCTCGTGACAAAGAGGTTCGCTGGATACCAGGACACACTGGAGTGGCAGGAAATGAGCTAGCAGACAAGCTCGCAAAACAGGGAGCTGAGCGAGATGGCTCGCATAGCCCTCCCTCCCCATCATTCTTTAAGCGACAGGCCAAACAGCAACTCCGCATGGATACTCGAGCAGCCTATATGAAGAATGCCCCCCGGGCTTATCAGGAGCTGAATATCCAACCACACACAAAGGAAAGCCGGACCCGA
>JAPDEH010000222.1:0-12163 GCA_027569075.1 Aspergillus asperescens | reverse complement strand
AGGACTGTCGTTACGCACTGTATCTAGGAGTTTTACTCACTGTCTGTTATCTTCGGAAGCACAACTAGTCTACTGTTCAATTGTTACTACTACGTGCATCTAACTACCTCGTTAACGTACCTACGAATGATCTTCCACTTGTCCACAGAATAATCCTTAAGGTCCGACGACTTAAGACGGAACAGCCGACCTTATCTGACAGATATCTAATAAACAACCAGACAAGTTATAATCAAGAAGTAACAGCTTAAAATAAAGAAACTACACTACACTATAAAGAAACAAGGATTAAAGAGATCTAATAAGAGAAAAAGATATAAGAGAACTAAGTTACTACCAGGTAACTAAAGCTAAAAGAGATCTATAAGAAAGAACTCGTGGAAGTCAAGGAATAACTACTAAAGAAATATTATAGATATATTAAGTTATTTATAAAACTAGAGTATTAACTATTATAATATAAGAGATATTATAAAGCCAGGATACTACTTAAACCTAATATTAAGCTTACACAAGTTAAACAGTTCCAGAAGTTAAGGGATAAGCTCAAGGTTAAATAAGAATTTATCAAGGAATTCTTACAAGCAGGATATATCAGGGAATCATGATCCAAGGTATTATCATGAAACATGTTTATACTAAAAAAGAATAGAAAATAAAGAATAGTAATTAACTATTAAAAATTAAATAAGGTACTATATATAAAGCAGAAAAAAGATTTACTATAAGAAGTAAAAATTATAACTGTCTTTAATATTTTATAGGGTTACTTTAACCTATAAACAACAGAAGAAGATATATAGAAAACAGTGTTTCTTAGACCTAGAATTATATAAATAGGTTATAATACTTATAAAACTTATAAAACTTATATAACTACCTGCAGAGTTTACAAGGTTCATAATATATATATTATAAGAATATCTTAATAGGATTATTACTGTGTATTTTAATAATATTATTATTTACTTCAAGAATCTAAGAGAGTATGATTAGTATATAAGACTGGTAATAAACAAAATAATAAAAGCAGGACTTATAATAAGTATAAAGAAATATAAATATAATATAAATTTAATATAACAGAAATTAACTACTTAGGAATAATATTTATAATAAATAGATAGAAAATATAACTAGAAAAGGTTAAGGCAATTCTTGATTAGCTAATACTAAAAAAAATAAGAAGAATATGCAGGGATTTCTAAAAATTACTGGATACATGTAAAGATACCTGGAAGCATATTTAGTAACTACATGACCAATTATAAAGCTATTATAAGATAACCAAGAATTTAAATAGAATAAAAAAGAATATAAAGTATATAAGATAATTAAACAGAAGATTAAGGACTTGCTAATCCTCATGTTATTTAACCCAGAACAATAGTTATAGATAAAGTCAGACATATTAGGAGAAGTGCTAGGACTAGTACTTAAATAAAAAGAAAATAGAAAGCTATGACTAATTATATTCTACTTAAAATAATTTACTTAAGCAAAATATAATTATAACATGCATAATAGAAAGATACTTATAATTATTAAAGAATTTAAGTATTAGAGATATTACCTACAAGGAGTAAAGAAAGAAGTTATAGTTTAAACAGACTATAAGAACCTAACCTATTTTATAACCTTAAAGGAATTAATTAGAAAACAAGTTTAATAGGCTTAGTACTTAGCCAAGTTCAAGTTTTAGATTAAATATATTAAAGGAAAAAGAAATATTATTACTAACATGCTAAGCAGATAACCAGACTATATAGTTAATATTAAGAAACTAGAAATAAATATACTAAAAAATAAAGACAAGATATTATGATTTAATTAAGATACTCAGCTTACTACCATAATTATAATTATAAATTATAAATTTCTAGTATAACTTAAAAAAAAAAAGTAAAAAGAAGATAAGCCCCTGCAAATATAAAAATATAGTATAAAATAGCTTAAAAAAAGATAGGATTATTATATAAAATAGAGTAATTATAGTACTAACCAGCATAGTTAAGGAAGTGATTCAGTAATACTATGACTAACCAATAGAAGGATACCAAGGAATTAAATGCATAATAGAAAAGATATAACATATATATTTTTTACCATAAATATATTAACAGGTTTAAGAATATATACTTGCATGTAAGAAATATAATAAGAATAAATAGTTAAAATACTGCCTGTATAGAAAGATACAAATACTAGAGATATCAGGGAAACTATAGGAAAGTATTATAGTAGATTTTATTTAAGGCCTACTACTATTAAAAAATCTAATTATAGTAATCACCTATACAAATATAATAGTAGTTATATATAAGCTTATAAAGTATATAATTATATGATTTATAAGAAAATAACTTATTATAGATTAGCTAGCACTGCTACTGCTATAAAAGGTATTTATATAAACCAGATTACTACTATAGATTATATCTAATAAAGACAAGCTATTTATATTTAAATTTTAGTAAATAATTATAGAAGCATGTAGCATGTAATATAATCTATTAATAATAAACTATTAGTAAACAGATAGATAATTAGAGAGAATAATTTAGTTAGTTAAATAATATGTATAACACTACCTTAATTAGAACTAGGATAATTAGGTTAAGCTACTACCTATAGCTTAATTTATAATTAATAATACTAGAAATATAATAACAGGTATTATATCTTACTCCATAAATCTAGAAAGAAACCCAAGGATAAATTAGATGATTTTATTACTATCAGGAAAGTTAGAAACTATACTTATAAAAATCATGTATTTAGATATACTATACTAATCGATTTTAAATAATATTAAATAGGTAGAGCAGTATATAAAGATTTATTATAATAAGAAGTATAAGGACATGCTATACTTAAGAAAGGGAGAAAAAAAATATCTATTATAATAAATAATAGAACAGAAAAAACTTAATATTCAGATAAAATAACCTAGTAATAAACTTAATACTATAAAGTATAAACTATTTAGAATTAAGAGGGAACTTAAGAATAATAATTATAAACTATAGCTACCTGCAAGAATAAGAGTTTACCCAGTATTTTATATTTTACTACTTAAACTAATAAAGAACACTGAAAGACAAGATAATAAAGCAACTAATAAAGAAGAAGAATATAAAGTTAAGGAGATCCTGAATAAAAAGAACAAGAATAGTCAGATCTACTACTTTATTAAATAGGTTAGTTACTTACATGAAAATAATACTTAGAAGCTAGTTAGGAATCTTAACTATCTTAAGAAGATTTAGTAATACTAGTAAAGAATTAGTTAAAAGCAGCCTTATTTAAAGAAAGAATATTAAATATAGAAGGTAAAAAAGCTGCAGTAATCTGGGCTTAGAAAGATAAAGGTATAGTAAGTAAAGCCTTGTTAAGCTCTGCTTGTTATTTCTTAATTTCTTTTTATTTCTACTCCTTTTCTTCTAACTTTTTAAGTTTAAAATTTTTTTTAAATTTATAATTTATAAACTTATTTATATGCTTATAAAGAAGTTTTTCCTATTTTTAGATATAGAGAATCTTAGATATAAGTTATTTCTTATTATTATAAAGCTTTTATTAAGTACTAATAAGCTAATGCCACTTTTTATTAGAAAATATAGGTTTTAATTTAATATACTAAGTCAAGCCTTTTAAAATATATTTACTATAACAAGCAGAGTCTTCAGATTTTATATACTCTTTACTAAGATAACTGTAATATGTATAAGAGAAAACTATAATAAAGCCTTTATCTTTGATTTTCTGAACCAAGTTATTCTTTTGGATATCTAATTTAGAAGATATCACGAAGTTAGCACGCAAGCATGATTAGACAGGAGAGATTAAAGAAGAATAGAGTTAATTACCTGGGGAAGTGCTACTTATCATGTCTTTAGGGATAAAGCCTTAAGAAAGGGGGATTATTAAAGAACACAGATATTATTAGCTAATAAATCTACTATACCACAGCTAATAGTTATAATAATAACAGAGAAATAATAGACTGACCAGGTTATATTAGTAATAGGATACTAAAGACAGATATGGAATAGTATAGTATCAGTAATCTAATATACATAAGCAGTAATATTATATATATAATCAGGGATCACATATATATAATCAAGGATATAACAGATATTAGGTATTTAAGGACTGTTATTATATACTGTACCTAGGAGTTTTACTTACTATTTATTATCTTTAGAAGCATAACTAGTCTACTGTTTACTCTATTACTACTATATACATCTATATTACTTTATTAACATACTTATAAATTATCTTCTACTTATCCACAGAATAATCCTTAAGGTCTGACAACTTAAGACAGAACAGCTGACCTTATCTAATACTATTAGGAATTTAATAGATTATCTAAACAAGATTCAGGCATACTACTAGACTTTAAAAATAAAAAAGTTAATATTTTACTAGAAAGAAGGGGAGCTAATTACCTAAGTTAAACTAAAACTATTTAATATTATAGCTAACTAGGCAACCATATCTTTATATATATTAACCAGGTACTTAAGCTTATAATAATCCTTAATAATTAAAGAATCCTTTTTATCTAACTAATTTATTACTATAGTATTATAATCTAATATCTTAGTACTATGCTCTTTAAGAAATTATTACTACTAAAATAAATAAGTAATTTTTACAGTAATTTAAGCAGGCTTAGCTAAGGCTTAGGCAAGCTTTTAATCTAACTTAGTATAATTATAACTTAGATTAATCTATTATTTATTACTATAAACCTATTTTTTATACTTGTAACTATAATATATAGTTCTAACTTTTTAAGTTTATAATATAAGGGACATTGCAAGCAAAGCAAGTACTATATAAATATTTAATTAGAAAACCTGACAAGAAAATAGTATTAATCTAGTAATAATATTATAGGTAGCAGCTCTGCTTAAGTAATATAATAAGGCATCTTAATAAGAAAAGTAAGAGAAAAAAAATGTTTAACTAGTCTATTAAAACCACATGCCTTTGCAAGTTTACCTTTATAATCATAAAGTTTTTCAGTGTTTATCTTATAATAACTTCTTATTATTAAAGAGGAGCATATCTCAGGGTATAGGGGCCTACAGGAACATATACTTTTAAAATAAAAGACTAAAAAGAGGAGGAATAGTATTATAATACAGTCAGTACCTTTAAAAGGCGGCAGCGGGGGCGGGGATTAACAAGGCTATAGGAAATAATAAGTAACCTACAGGCAAAAGGATTATATAAGGGGATAAGGTCACATGTATATACCATCAGGAGTACTATAGATAGTATGTAGAATAGTATACCAGGATACTAGGGAAAGACCATGGATAGTATATAAGATAGTATGCTGGACAGGCAGTACTTAAGGATACTAATTACCCATTATATCTAGCTTTCTTATTCTTTATAATTAATAACAGTATTATCTATAGAGTATACCTTTATAAATACCAAGCAAGTAACTTAACTAAGAACTACTTTACAGACTTAGGTGTTTATCTAAGTCTTGCCCTATATTTAATCATGCACTCTACCAAACCATAACAGTTCTTATACTGTTTGTTAGACAAGAGGTAAGAGAAGTCAAGAAAGAGCTCACAGGATATTCTAGGGTTAGGAAGGCTTAAGGTGTTAACCTTCCGTAATAATAGATATATTTTTATACTTAAGATCCATATCCCATAAATATTATAAGCAGTATATCCTATTAAGTAACCTATTAAAACATGTGGCTTTAATTTTTAAAGATATAGAATATTAAGAATTCTGATATAGGTTTTATAGCTATAGACCTTTAGATTTAAAAAAATTAGGTTTAAACTAAATATAGCTTAGTTTATACTCTAGATTATTAAATAAAGCAAAGCTTTATATAATATTTTCCAAGCTAGTTATTTATTTAATATTTAATTTAAAATATAAATAGCTATATTTAATACTTTAGGCTGTAGATGATTAGGTAGTCTTAAGTTTTTTAATAATAATCTTATCTTTTTAATAATTAAAGCACCTAATCTTTCTGTAAAGGAGTTTTACTCTAGTTAGCCTGGGGGATTTTTTATAAATTATATCTTTATTAATATATAATTTATTAATATTTAAGTTTCTGTTACTATCTAAATAATTTTTTTTTTAGTTTAATTTTAAATTAAGTTTTAATATACTAAATCATGTTATTTAATAAGCTAGTAATTTAATATTTTCTTATTATATTAGCTTAAATAGTATTTTAATAAAGGGCAATATATATAAAAAAAATATAATTTACTTTATTATAGCCTTAATTTATATAGATTAGATCCTATAAATTATTTTAAATGGTTGAGTTTTAATATTAATTAGTATTCTGGAAATTTGCCTTTTAACTATTTAAGATATTATAAATCTTATAGTTTTTAAAATTATTTTTTTATACTTTAGTAATATTCATGCCTGTAATAATATTTTTTAGATACTCTAGAACTTACTTATCTAGGTGCCTGAGGTGTTAATACTAAATATATATTAAGGCAGTTGATTTAAAGGGTTTTACTGGTTTTTTAATACTTATTAAAAATAGTCTCTTTTTTTAATTTATTTAATATTCTAAGCATTATTATTAGCTTAATTATTAGCTTAATTATTAATTTGATTATAGATTTGATTATAGAGTTGATTATTAGGTTGGTTATTAGAGGATTAAACTAAGAAGATTCTATATTACATTTTAAGATAGCATGCTAGTTAATTATTATATTACTTAAGATAGTTCTTTTAATTATTATATTTTCTAGCTGCTTTAGCTTTAGATATTAATAATAAGTTTAAATAAAATTCAGGTATATAAATAGTATTAACTTAAAAATATTTTTTTACTTAAATTTATTAATAATATTTTAATTTTTCTAAAGCCTTTAATTTTTATTCTTTTATCTTTAATATAGATATCTGATTTAATTAGTTAAAACTAAGTAAATTTTAATATATTATTATATATATAAATATTTAAAGCAGTATTAAAGGCCTATATATAATTTAGTATATTATATTATTATTACTTTTTCTGGCTGGTTACTGCCATGACTATTTATATTAAGCTTAATAGCTTATTTTTATTTTAGTTAGACTTTAATTATTACTTTTTAATATATTTAAATACTACTTTATAATAAGGTACTTTACATGTATTTTAACTTATTTTAATACTTTATTCTCTAGTTTTTAATTAGCTAGTTATTTAAATTGATTAATATAAAAGCTGTTTTTAAATTAATAATAGTTATTATTTAGCTTATTTTCACATGGATAATAATATTAATATAATTTTTTTAATTAATTAGATTATTTTATTACTGCAGAGGTAATCTTTTTTTATTAAGTTTTAACTTATTTTAATAAAGTCTTAAAATTATTTAGTAATCTAGCAAAAAAAAATAGTATTTTATTATTATTCTTTTTTTTCTTATTAGTTTATCATGCTATAGTTTATTAAAATAAAATATTATTAAAAAAAATAGATTTTATAAAGTTATAAAGTAGCCATATAGAATCCTGGGTTTCTTTAATCTTAAAGTATTTTAATATAGGTATTCTCCTATTAAGAAACCCATGCCTCTAGCTTTATTAATTTTAAGGTGGTTTCTATATTGTAAAATATTTTTAAATAATATAGCATTTTTAAATTTATTAGTTAGAGCTAGTTTACTCTGGAGAATTAATAGAATCTGATATATTAAATTAATATTAAATAATAGACTATTTATTACTATATAATATTAAGTTAGTAAATAATATAGTAATAAATAATGATATATTAATAACTTTATTAGATTTTTTAGTATTTATAGTGGCATGGCAAAAGTTTGTGCACCCTCTAACACAGCCAAGCTACTATAAGCATGTTAGTAAAGTTAAATAAGTTTTCCGCCTTCCTAATTAAGCTAGATCAAAGCTATTCAAACCTTAGTAACTGGTATACCATCCATCCGTGTTAAGGATGGCCTGTACTTGATGTGGCATTGTCTGACATAACTTTTGAAGTACCTGGTTATCTATTACATGCCAGGCCTCTTTTGACACCTCTACCAGCTGGTAGAGAGTATCCTCATTATCTGGAGTTACTCTAGCTCTAGATAAAGCTTGTATATATTTACTTTTATGATAGCCCTTAGATTCTTAATAGGGTTAAGATCTGGGGAATATAAAGGCTATACCATAACCTCCACTTCTATATCCTCTAGTAGATCTTGTGTAATATAAGTATAGTATACAGAAACTCTATTATGCATGAAAATATCCCCAGGCCTTAGAAATTCTGGAAGGAAAGCCTTATAAACCCTATAAATAACCTATATAGTAACCCCCTCTTGCTAATTCAGGATTACTATCTAAAGGTAACAGCCTAGTCTGTTAATTAAAGCTAAAGGCAGCCCAGAATATCTGCTTAACTTCCTTGCCATACTAAATTACATGTATATCCCTCTTAATAATCTATTATTTTAGAGATCTAAAGGTATAGATAGCCTTACCCTAACTCCATGTTTAACTAAGTACTTATCAGACTATATAACTTTAAAGAAATCCTCTAAAGTATAAGAAGCATAAGTTTCTACCTATTTTTTTCTTCTGTATTCTCCTTGGTAATTTTAGGCTGCTTATATTACTTTTATTTTTTTATATAGAGGGTTTAAAAGAGCCTTTATACTATATAGATAGATAGGCAGCTTTATATAGCTTAAGATAGCTCTCTAATTTGCACATGTTAGTCCTCCTCTATTATTTAAAGGATTCTCTATTACTCTTCTGGTGTAATAATCTTAGGATGCCTGATTTAAGATATAGACTTCTAGTCTTGTTAAGTATCTTGTTTCTTAATTATCAAGCAGATCCCACTGGCTAAAATCTGGGGATATCTCTTATATATCCACCTATATCCCTAACTAATTACATGAAGTTTACATATCCTTGCTTAAAGAGTTGGTGTCAGCTCAGGATTTAGTCCTATTTTAGAGGTAAGTTATAGGCTACACCACCTACTTCACGCGTTCTACGCATATTCTGACGGTTGAATAGCTTCAATCTAGCTTTATTAGGAAGGCGGAAAGACTAGTCACTACTAGCGTGCTTATAATAGCTTGGCTGCGTAGGAGGAGTACACAAACTTTTGTCATGCCACTATAGCTTATATTTTCTAATCTAATCTCTCTATAGTTCTCTGTCTTCATGAGATAGATTAATAATAATAAAGTAAGCTTTATTATTAATCCTTTATAGACTTGGTTTTTTAGGCTTGGTAAAAAGTCTTAGTTTATATATAAGATTAGGATTAGTATAATTCTAAATACCTTTTGTCACGGGTCCAGTAAAGGATCAGGACAATATCAGCCCCAGCTCAGGGCAGGTTAATCATACCCGGCTACCTCTTAGCAATACACTCCCTTACATCACTCATGCATCTATAAGATAATATTAAGAGTAATATATCTTATATAGCTTATTAGGACTAAAGCCCATATAAATTATAAGAGGCAAAATTTAGTTTCCTTATTAATAAATATATTTTTTACCTAGCAAATTTTTAACTAATCTATAATATTCTAAACCTTTCTGTTTAGCTACCTAAGGAATTAAGATATCTTAGACTTTAGATTTACCTAAGAATTAAGGCTTAATAAATTCTAATTTAGAGCCTACCCTTTTTATAGAAAATAACCTTAAATAATTATAAAAAAAGGTAAACTAATAACAGAAAGTCTAAGATATAAAATAATTAGCTTAACTCTAAAAAGAAAGTAATTAATTTAAGTTTAAAACTTTTTAAAAAATATAAGTAATTATCTTTCTTTTTAGAATAAGATTATTTATAAGAGAGAAATTAAAATTAAGAATATTCTTCTATTTATTTTATGTTTTAATCTTTAATAATATAATAAATAGCTTACTAATTTTTATTAAAACTTTAAAAATACCCTATATAAGTATTATTATAATAAATAGAAAATCCTTACTATTTTTATTAATATAAATAATAAATAAAAATAAAAATAAAACTATTTTATAAAAAATAAGTATCTTAGCCTTAAACTATGATTTAAATTAGGATTCTTTTATTAAATAGACTATTACTCTTATTTAAAATACTATTACTTTATAATTAAATATTATAGCCTAAAAAATAAGTGTATTAATAACCTAATTAAGACTTTTAAAAGTTATATACTTATTTAAATACTATTCTTTAAATAATACTTTTTTAAATATTAAAAAAAGGCTTATTTTTTTTATAAAGCTGTAATTAAATTTATACTAAAAAATTTGCAAAAATATATTAAAGATCCCTTAAGATTAAGACCTAATAGTTTTAATAGTAACTTACTATTAGAATCTTATAAAAAAGTTTAAAAGACCTAAATTTAATAATATTAAATAATAAAAAAGTTATAATATAATTTTATATATAAAACCTATTTAACCCCTTAAAAAAGATAAGGGGATTGAAACTTTAATTTTTTTTTAATATTATAATTATATTAACCCTAATTATTTAGTAAATTAATAACTAAAACTTAAAACTATAATTTACTAATACTAAAATTAATTTTATTTACTAAAAAAATATTACTAGATTAGAATAAATTCCCTAACTTCTATTTTACATTTAATAATAAAAATAATATATAGCCTTTAGATCTTTATTTATATATAAGATTTAATTAATATCTTTATTAATTTTAATATAGAAGCAGAAGTTAATTTTATTAATTATTAATTTATTTAACTTTATAAGCTTTTTAAGCTAAATTTACTATATCTTTTATTTAAGTTATAAATACTCTTGTTATATAAACTTATAAAATATAAAAAAAATTTATAATCTTTATTAATTTATAAAAAAACTATTTTTTTTAAAAAAAAATTATATATTTTTAGGCAGTAATAAAATAGGTATTTTTTATTATTTTTTTAAATAATAATTATAAGAGTTTATAGTAATAAAGAAATAAAATAAAAAATAATAATATTAAATAAATTAGTAAAGTACTTTTTTTTATTAATCCTTAATTAAATCTAAATTCTAAATAATTCTAATATATATTTTTTTCTTTTGTAATATTTTAATATACTATATTTTTTAAATAAAAGTTCTAGTACTTTTTTTTTTAATAATATTAAGTATTACTAGTTTATTTATAATTTTAAGTTATTATTACCTATAGTTTTCTAAAATTTTCTATTACTTTTTTTAGGATATTTTAATATTTTATAACCTAGTTTATTATAAAAAATTTAGATTTTTTTTCTAGTACTATGTTCTTTTCTTTTTAAAAAATATTATATTAAGTTTTATTAATTAAGGTTTATAAATATTACTAGTCTAGATTTTTTTAAATATTATTAATATAATAGCTATATTCTTAATAATATTATATAGCTAGCTTTTTATTACTTTAAATTAATTCTTACTTATTTTTTTCAGCTTTTATAATTAATTATTAATTTTTTCTGCTAAATTATATAGCCTTAATAAAATTTATAATTTTTATATAATTTTTTTTAAATATTAAAATCAAATTCTTTTTTAAATTAATATATACATATATTATTTTTCCAGGTTAAGTATAAACCTTTTTTAGTTAATTTTAAAAAATACTACAGCTTTTAAAATATTTTAGTAATATTTTCTACTTTATTTTAAATTATTATTTAATACTCCCTTATAAAGGGTTTAAACTATTTATAAGCTAATCTAGTAAGATAGGTAGATATAAATAAAATCTTATTTACTTTAATTCTAATCTTTTTTAGTAGATATTAATATAGGTCTATATTTATATCATCTAGTATTTTGGCTTAGATCTAATTTTATTAAAAAGTACTAGTACCTTAATTTTAATAGCTTTAGTTATAATCTTAATCTTTAGATATTGAATAGTCGGTGCTGTGGCGTAGTGGTAAAGTCACAGAGGCAACACCCGTTCTGGCACGGGAGGTTGGGGGTTCGAATCCCCCCGCCGGCACAACATTACCACAATCACGTGACTAGTGGATAAGATTGGTGCCCTTATCTATCTAGTTACATGACACCCCCACTAGGGCCAGACCTAGAATTAACAATGCCCTTAGGGCTCTTCTTAAAAAAGGATTCTAGAAATACCTACCAACCCTCCCATAA
>JAPDEH010000221.1:0-12271 GCA_027569075.1 Aspergillus asperescens | reverse complement strand
ATGATTATTAAAAAGTTTTAAAGTGCTTAACTCACGTTTTTGGAAAGTGCTGCCATCGTCAAGTTGATGGTGTTGGTAAGTGTTTTGAAAGAGGTAGCGTGGATCGAAACTTTCCCGAAGCCAGATTATGGGTCATATGACCGCCAAGCCAATTACTAATCATTTTCGTGGCGCGCGACCGAGAATTCGAGGCCTGGTCACCTGAAACCACGGAATTAGGTTGGTCTGCGTTGGGACGCAAACAATCACACGTGATTTGATGAGCCTTGGCATTATCCAGACCCCGCTCACAACACACTGGCGTCTTGCGTGAGGCAGCCATGGGGGCCACGAAGCTTTGGCTTTCTACTTCTTCTTGTATGTTGCCTCAGGCACCTAGTTACCGATTACGGTCTAGCGACGACCCTACCACAACCACCAAAGCTAGAACTCTGGTAGCTAGCTTAGAGAAACCAACACTTCTTCTTTTGATTTCTGCTGTGCCAACGATGAGTTCCGTCACCCCTGATGATTACACAATCGCGTGGATCTGTGCCTTGCCTATGGAGGCGGCAGCGGCTTCGGCCATGCTCGACAAGATCCACAACAACCCACGCCAGTGGTCTGCTGATTCCAACGCCTATGAATTTGGTGAGCTGAACGGCCATTATATCGTCATCGTCCTCCTACCAGCTGGCGTGTACGGAACCGTGGCTGCCGCGACCATCGTATCTGATATGCTCACGACCTTCCGTCGCCTTCGATTTGGGTTGATGGTGGGGATCGGAGGCGGGGCCCCTGGAAAACGACGTGACATTCGACTGGGAGATGTGGTAGTCAGCAAGCCCGGTGTAAAGCATAGTGGGGTAATTCAGTATGCCTATGGCAAGGCAGTTCAAAGTGGGCAGTTCGAGCAAACAGGGACCTTGAATAAACCACCGCAGATCCTTTTGACGCATATGAATCAACTTCAGGCAAAACATTCAACTGGCGGCGACGATGTTTCGCATATAGTGCAACAAGTACTAGAAAAATATCCTAGCATGAGGAAGAGCTTCTCCCCTCCAGAACCTAGCGGTGACTATCTTTTCCAAACCTCCTACCACCATGCCAGCACAGCCAATGACTGCGAAAAGTGCGATAAACAGCAATTAGTCAAACGACATCCCCGCAATATCAGAGCGCCTCACATTCACTATGGATTGATCGCATCTGCAGACCAGGTGATGAAGGACTCAGAAGCACGAGATCGTCTAGCTCAAGAATACGACATACTTTGTTTTGAGATGGAGGCAGCAGGTCTTATGGACAAGCTTCCAACTCTTGTGATTCGAGGGATATGCGACTATAGCGATTCCCATAAGCAGAAACACTGGCAGGGTTATGCAGCCTTGACAGCAGCAGCCTATGCGAAATTATTGTTATTAATCGTGCCGGTTGAAGTTGCCACCTCTGCACGGTCAAGACAAGGTTAGTGCAAGCGAACTATCTTCGCTCAATTCTGAAATTGGTACATGGGCCGCTGCTAACTGATAAAGAAGTTGACTTCAAGCTACAAGAATACTATGAGATGGACAGTCGCCTAAAGATTAAGCGCCTCTCTGGAGAGTTTTTGGATATGGAGCAATGCTACATCAATCTTTCTATTATAGAACACCAACAACAGAATCGGGATACAATGTCAAGAGCACAGCCACCATCCTCAGGATTGTCACTATTCGATCGCCTGAAAATAACGGCAGATACTCCCGAACGGGAAGTCACACTTCCAGACATATTCCGCGACCGAAAACTTCCAGATGGCAGAATGATCCAACCGAGACGGATCTTAATTCGAGGACGCGCGGGTGTTGGGAAAACAACACTCTGCAAGAAGATCGTGCATGACTTTTACCACCAACAGATGTGGGCGACCCTTTTTGACCGTGTTATATGGATACCTTTGCGAAGGCTTAAGGGTATGTCAAGCCTGGATGAGCTTTTCCGCCAGGACTATTTTTCTTTTCAAGCTGAGTGTAATGATTTGGTTTCCAAGCTCTGCGAAATGGTTTTTGATCAAACCTCTAAGAGAACTCTCTGGTTATTGGACGGCCTTGACGAAATATCAGGAGATCGGACTCTTTCTGGAATTGATTTGACTGAAAAATTCAACCATCTATTAAGTCAAGACAATGTGGTCATTACATCCCGTCCATATGCCTTGAATATCTCTGGTCTTGCTCCGTTCGACCTCGAGCTAGAGACTGTCGGATTTCATCCAAGTCAAGTGCAGACTTACTTGGCCAAAACTATTAAGGTTCCAGATATTACTGACCAGATCCATTCCTTTATTCAAAGCCACTGGTTGATTGAGGGACTTGTTCGAATACCAATCCAGCTTGATGCGTTGTGCCATAGTTGGAATAAGAACAACTTTCATTCTGCTGCTTTACCACAGACTATGACGGAAATATACCAGGCTATTGAACTAAAGTTATGGAAGAAGGACATCTTGAACTTGGAGAAGAGAAATAATGCAGGGCGGTTAAGTGAAACCGTGGTTCAGAATCTGCGAACACGGGTACAAATTCAGTCCCTGGTGGACACCGAGATGAGATTACTGGAATGTCTTGCCTTTACATGCTTATACAGCGATGTTATTGAATTCCATCAACAACATCGCGATTTTCTATATGAACAACCGCAATTTTGCCAGATATCAGATGATGTCCTTGATCAACTCTCCTTTCTGCGAACATCAGATACTTCAAGCCAGGACAAGAGTTATCATTTCTTGCATCTTACCTTTCAGGAATTTTTCGCTGCTCAATATTTCGTCCGGTGTTTCATGTCTGAATCCAGCGAACTACTTCTCTATCTCAAGCGCGACTATTCAAAGAGAAAGCATACAATGAAAATATCACCGGAGAGATTTATCCAAGAAGAAAAGTACAGTGGACGCTATGATGTGTTCTGGAGGTTTGTCACAGGGCTGCTGCATAATATCAATGAGGAGCAAGTAAGCTCATTCCTTGAAAAGATCGAGCGGGAGCCACGGGATTTGCTTGGCCCAGCACATCAGCGACTGCTTATGCACTGCTTTAGCGAGATACCTCCGCCAGAAGATTCAAAATTGGTAGGGAATGGCAATGACTTCTTGCAACATCTCCGAGGAAAAATGGAACTTGGGTGCATACAGTGGTCTGACTATGAAGGCGAATATCTTGGGGAGATGCGCCTCTGCAGTGAAACCGAGTTTCCAGAGCATGTTCTGTCCAAATTACTTAAGGGAAATTTTTTGCAAAGAAAGAGCCCCCACAGAAAGAAAATTCTGACAGCATTAGCCCATCGGTGGCATATGTCGTTTAATCTCATGGGTATTGTCTCAAACTTTATGCATGACGGCGACTCAGATGTGAGGGGGGCGGCAATTCATGCCTTAGGCAGACAGTGTCCCTGGCCGCCTGAGATCTTCCATGCGACCATGTGCAGATTAGACGACAACGACTCAGGCGTGAGATGGGCGGCTGCTAAAGCCTTAGGCACACAATCTCCCTGGCCACCTGAGATCTTCCAGGCGGTTATATACCAATTAGATGACAGCAAGTCGTATATAAGGGAGGCGGCTGTTGAAGCCTTAGGCAGACAGTCTCCCTGGCCGCCTGAGATCCTCCAGATAGTTATGTACCAATTAGATGATAGCAACTTAGACGTGAGTTGGGCGGCTGCTAGAGTCTTAGGCACACAGTCTCCCTGGCCACCTGAGATCCTCCAGGCTGTTATACACCGATTAGATAACAGCAAGTCAGACGTGAGTTGGGCGGCTATTATGAACTTGGGTATACAATCTCCCTGGCCGCTTGAGATCTTCCAGGCGGTCATGTGCAGATTAGACAATAGCGACTCAAGCATAAGGTGGGCGGCTGTTAATGCTTTACGCACACAATCTCCCTGGCCGTCAGAGATCTTCCAGGCGGTCACGCGCAGATTAGACGACAGCAACTCGGGCGTGAGGCGGACGGCCGTTGAAGCCTTAGGCAGACAACCTCCCTGGCCGCCTGAAATCTTTCAGGCGGTCACATGCAGACTAGATGACAGTGACTCGGGCGTGAGGCAGGCGGCTGGTGAAGCCTTAGGCGCACAGTGTCCTTGGCCGCCTGAGATTCTCCAGGGGGTCATATACCGATTAGACGACAGCGAGTTACACATGCGGCAGGTAGCTGTTAATGCCTTACGCACACAATCTCCCTGGCCGTCAGAAATCTTCCAGGCGGTCACGCGCAGATTAGACGACAGCGACTCGGGTGTAAGACGGGCAGCCGTTGAAGCCTTAGGCAGACAATCTCCCTGGCAGCCTGAGATCTTTCAGGCGGTCACATGCAGATTATACGATAGCGAGTGGGATGTGAGGTGGGCGGCTGCTGAAGCCCTTGGCAGACAATCTCCCTGGTCGCCTGAGATTCTCTATGCAGTCACGTGCAGATTAGATAATAGTGAGTGGGACGTGAGATATACAGCATCTAGAGCCTTAGGCACCCAATCTTACTGGCCGCCCGAGATCCTCCAGGCTGTCCTGTGCCGGTTAGACGACAGCAACTGGCGCGTGAGGCAAGCGGCTTTTGAAGCCTTAGGCACTCAATCTCCCTGGCCGCCCGAGGTTCTCCAAGCGGTCATGTGCCGATTAGACGACGGAAACTGGACAATGGTGTCCAAAATAGAAGCTCTCTTGTGGAAACATGATGACTTCCTTTCTCCTTTCTTACATTTACATGCTGAGGCTGCCTCAGCATTGTGCAAAATCTGGGTCCAAAGAAGCATTCATGAAATCTTTGTCTGCTATGTGTGGGATGGATACGCATATTTTGAGACATCAGATGGGCGAAGGTCAATGCCTTTATCCAGAAAAAAAGCCCAGCTGCTCAAGCATGCACTGCAAGTTGCCACCCTCAACAGCCCGGTATTGCGTTTGGTTTACAAAGGTAGGAACCCCTTTAGTGGGTTGAGAGATTAATCAAATTCCATTCTATTTTATTCTCAATTATTTTTATGAAAGAAGGGTCTGGGAGAGAGCTAAATTTTCACATCTTTAATTGTCAGGCCAGAGTTCCGGAAATGTTCAAGTTCAAATCGCTCCACTGCAATATTCCGGCATTTGCTGGGCTGACCACCGCCATGCTTTCGTAGTGGTAGCGTGCTGATACGCCTCCAGTACTCTTGCTTATGGATAGTCACTAAATGGGGCGGCCAGCCTTGGATCTCGGCTCAATCGAATCCTCCCATTCTGCCCAACATCAAGGCAGTCAGCTTACTCTAGCGTAAAATGATAGGGTCGCAGATACGAAAAGGTTGCCCCTCCAAGGTAAGGCTGACATGAATTAATGCAACGTCACAGGATTGGAGACAGAAACATGTCTATGTCACTTCTATCCCAGACGTGGACCTTAAATAGCCCTCTTTAAATGATTCAGGTTCATTCCATACCTTCACTGCTAATCGCGTCTTCACGGAAATGGAGCGTGCCGTGGCTTTGTCACACCCAGAGCCTGCAGTTCTGCCCTTACGAGCGTCCTCAAGTGGCTTCCAATCTAGTCACCATAACCCTAAGTCAAATAACTCGCGTCGACGGGTTCGGCGGTATAAGCCTGATCCACATTTATCAATCCTACCGGTTTTCCTTCCTCAAAGCAGCGGAAGTAAAATGAACATACGAAGACCTGGGCAACAATTTGTGGATTACTTTACCATGAGGCGGACGGAGACAAACAGTCAAGCATGCATATTCATTTGTTGGGCTCAGGGCAACTTGGTGAAAGTTATGGATGTCCCTTTCACTTTCGACGAGCTGAAAGACGAAAAGAAAGTCTTTGAACGGTTAAGAGAGAACTTTTTCCGGAGAGGGGGTTACCTGAGAACCTTTTTTCATTCCGCATACCCAGAGCAAGCAAAGGTAAGTTTCCAGATTATTACCTTACATTCCTCCTAATTGCGTGGATAGATACATCCTCTCGGTTACCCAAATACGGTGCAAAGGTGCTTCATTTCGACACTGCGCAGATTTGAGGCCTATGAACAGCGATCGACGATTCTAGGAGAGCTAGAGTCATTGAGAAATGCTCTCCCTGATGACGAATTCCCTTGCAACCCATCGGACGGATCCGCGTCGAGACACTTCATCCACCAGGATCGTTGCCTTGCCCATGTATGCAAGACATGCGATTACGAGGAGATCGATCACCTAGAGGGACACCTTATCGATGTCGAAAATATTCCATCTATTCTGGAGAAAGTATTTGCGAATCCTGAACTAGCCGTTGGTCAGAATTTACTGAAGAGGGACATATTCTCTCTGGAAAAGTTTTCTAGCTACATCAATTTCTACGAGTAAGTATACATTTCTAGTATTTCTTTACTTAAACTCATGAATTGTTAGGTACTTACGACCGGAAGATCGCTACCGAGGGTTTGCATACCTTGAGCTGAACGCAATATTCATCAGAGAAGAAAAGAGATTATTTAGACTTACTCTCTTTATTGTTATAACTACCGCTTTATTAACTTACGTGGGTAGCAGAGTATTCAATAGCTGGGAAGCAGGCGTTGGTCTTGGGGCACTATATACGTCTTTGATAACCTTATGGGTCATGATGCATGAGTGACATCTGTCGTGGTTGAAATGCCAACATACTGTCCACTTCTGCGTCTCCTTATGAGCGCTGCTGCTTGAAAGAGAAGCGGTCTTTACCATACTTTCATAACTTACATAGGCCACGTGGTACCCTAAATTTATGAAAGTTATCCGTCGCAAATATTTATTTCTAGACTCCGTACATGGTCTGGCCAAGCCTTTACAATGACCCATCCTCTCCCAGTGCCGGAGTATAGTCGTTCCTTCCCGACAGGTTCGAGTAGGATGCTGCCAATGCATATTTAATTTGCGTGGTCGTCTGAATCGAGTGCATGTTGACCCTGCCTAATCTCTTGTTCCCATAAACCAAGCGCGACGAAGTGGAGCGACACAAGGTTCTTAAGTTTCTCACTCTCATCATTGCCATTTTCGTGCGTGTCCTCTTACCTTGCAAAAAAGGACGACTTGTGATACTACAATGGCCGCAAGCTATGAGATTGGCGATCGTTATCTTTTCTGTTGCGATTCGCGATAAATGGTGGCATGAATGGCTGCTGCGGTGCGCTGCGGTGCACTGCGGTACAGGATCCACACTCTGCGGAAACTTCAATTGTACGAGTCTGGCGGCAAAGAGACCCGCCTATTGCTGGCTGCCTCTGAGCGCAAATGATTATCACAAAAGGTGAGCACTGGCCACACCTTTAGCATGTGGGTGGGATGCTTTTTGGAATACCAGACCAGCGAATGTGTGGTGCAGGCGGGCAAGTGCGTAAGCGTTGTGATTGTAGCTAAGCCGTTGTCGAAGCCACCAGTTTTTCGTGGCATGGGTGCGAGTGTTGCGTAGTCTCCGTAAACAACTTTGTTCACACCTGAAGGGAAGATATCTCCTTTGACTCCTGGGTAAGCCGCAGCTCATTGGCCGCTTAGGCCCCCGTTCGGGAGACGGCCCCGCAGACTCTGATATGAGCCAGTGAAAGCTACCTTGATGCAGGCTAGCGAACAGCTGCCTGCTTATACAAAGTATGATCAAGTAGAAAAATTCCTCAGGCTAGAACCTGATAAGAAGCTTAGAGCCAGACTAGTCGCTTGGTGATGATAAAAAATCTGGTCTCCGAAGTGAAACTCCTGAACGTCTTTTGAGAGAGAAAAGCTATATGTCTATAGGAGAAACGAAACGGTAAGCTCCGGTACAGGTCCATTGTTTGAATCAGAGAATCCTTTAATCACGAGCCTTCATTCACGCTGGCTGCTATGCACCCGTTAGAGAGTACATCTAAGTGTCGCGACAAATCTCGTCACCACTTGCTATGATTCAGGCAGTCATTGCAGAAACCGCCGCTATGTCACGGTCGAATGCATATCAAATGCGTGCCGCTGAAGGTGCATTTTGCACGAGAAGATCTCGTCGCAGACATTACATCTTATCTCAGATTGCGTGGAGATATGACGAAGATGCTTTCGCTTGATGTGCTTGGTAACATCTCCATGGCTGGAGAATTTGTACGTTCGCTTTCCAATATCCAAATCCTGCTGACCCAGACAGATGAAACAGAAGAGAGGCCTCTCAATACCCTTCTCAAAGGGCTTATCCTTCATTACCGATTGAATCGCAGATATTACTCGGTCATCAATCGGGGAAGAAGACCGGGTCGATTGTGTCTCTCCTTTGACACCGTGATCTGGTCCGGTGGCGGCGGGCTCTGTAGGAGAACGCTTATCACGCGGAAGACGGCAGGTATCACCTTCTTCGAAAAGAGCATAAGCAGCTACGGCATCAATTGCTTCCGTCCGCCTAGCCACTTCCTCCTCGAGTGTCGGGCGAGGTAGGGTGAGGAGACTCTCAATCAGTCGCTTCTGAGGCAGTGGTACCGCTTCCGAACACTTGAGAGGTTTTTCTTCCTCGGCCAGATTGAATCCAGACAGCTGACATCTGATTTCCAGCATCGGTTGCTCGCGGTCGTACTTTGCTTGGATCTGAGTGAGCAATGCGTTCCGTGCTCGCTGTCTGGCACCTGCGATCTCTTGGTTCAGCTTCTTGTACATTGCATATTGCTCTGTCCCATGGTGTTTCGACAATGGGCGCCCCAGTTGGCTACTAAGCTCGCCACGCCGGCGAATCAGGTCAGTGATTTCAGGATCTTGATTGACGGAGGATGATTGTGCGGTAGTCAATTCCTGAGGGCGATTCGGATCGATGGACCGGCTCATCCGGCATGCGGCACGCATGATGTCGTCTTCAGGGTTAAGGCCGCGAATGATGGCAGGGAGGTTTTTATTGATTCTTCTGCTGAGATAATAGCGCAAAAAGGTGCGAGTGTCGGCATGATGCATGATAAGATTGCGCAGTGAATCACTAACAGATCCTAAGACATGTTAGTTGGTGTGAACCGAAGGCGAATCGAAGGCCAATACGCTGGAGTAACCTACCGCTACTGTCTAATGCTGTCCCGGCCCCGTATCGCAAGCTGTATGGACGCGTGACTTGCGGAAAGCCGGTAATCACCCCTATCTTCTTAACCCAAGGTTCAATCGTCGTATAAGGAAGCGGCTTATCGGGAGATATGGAGATGCCTTGCAAAGTCCGTTCTGACATTCGGAATATGGGGACGTCATCCAGTGCTGGATCGATTCGCAGCGGGAGCTCGTTGCATCCATCGCGGATCCGAAGCCGTGGAATCTGGCTTGCGGAAACAAGTACTTCCTCGCCTTCAACACGGTCAAAAGCGTGAGGGCTGAGGACGAGAGAAGGATCGAAGATGATCTCGGGTAGAATGTATGTGTTGCTGAAAGACCGGTCAGACACGAAGATAGAATGGCGACTACGAACTTACGCATCCTTCGCACCGAGCCATTCTTTAGTAAATTCAAAAGTAAATTCGATAATAATGCGATGAGGCCCGCCTTGAGGGTCACGTAGCAAGCTGACTTGAATATGCCGATACCGTAGATTCAGAATGGCCTGAGGACGGTTGGTTGTTAGGCCGGCAAGCTGCAGGAAGAGTGCCAGTTCGATCCGGTGACGACCATGACCAAACTTCTTCTTTGTCGTACTGGCCGTGGTCTCTACGACCTTGGTCAAGTCCTCGACATCCATCGGAGGCTTGTCGCGCCCTTTTATAGATAGTTTGTGTTTCTTGACCAGCCGTCGAATCACCTAAATATCATAATGTATCAGCTCCAGGGTCTAGTATGAGACAAAGAAGAATTGACTTTGGTATAGTTCTGCGCATCTGGGCAGGGCTTGTTTGAACGTACACGGCGCATCTGGCGGTTCATTTGTTTTGTGATCTTGTTCGAAGTTTCTCTTTCGTACACCAGGCGAAACACCTTCCAAAAGGTGTCAAGTGAGCTCTTACACTTGGTACCTGGAAGCCGCCTTCCATCCTTTCCACGTCGTAGATTGAGGACCCAATCTAGGAAGGTATGCATGATCGAAATCGACAGGCGTGCGAATTCCTCTCGGGGGTCTTTTCGAAGAAAGGTGCAGAACCTATGGTGGTCAGAGTCAGGCAAACATGCATGAGTAATTGAAAGGATAGGCCATACTGTGACCACTTCTCTTCCACCCGATTGAGTAGGGTAGTAGTACCCTTTCCATAGTCCTCCTTGGTATAGTCCGTCTCATCGAAGTTCGCAAGCTGCTGGATATAGTACTCTGGCGGATGCTCGTTATCCGCAAAGAGAAGTGCCGCATCACTGGCATCTTTATCTTGCGAGCCCTCGTCTTCAGGCTCTGTCAAGTCCGTATCATACTGACCATCTTCGGTGCTCTCTCTTTCGGAAGAGTCGCTGTCGTCGGATAAAAGGTCGACTGTCTTTCGCTGTCGGCGAGCCATAATACGATATCATGCGGTTGACGACAAAAATAACTTTCTGGGTAACTCTCCTGCTTTAGGTCTCTGTGGCACTGAATGCTCGGCCGGGGATTGTGGAAACCAGTAGAGGAACACCAGATTCGTGCATGTAGCAACGGAGGGACAAAACGGTGCCCAAGCGAGCGGCCACCGCTTATAACGGTATCGTTGAGAGGACGCCATTTCTGGCGCATTTCGGAGGCCGCAGCGAGGTGTAGGAGAAGTTAGTATTGGTCGGCCTCCAGAACAATGTACCTGGAGGTCTATTGCGCTGCGGACAAATGAGGTTTGGGTGGGTCGACGATCGGCGCTTGGCAGTGCGTGGACATAAGTGCACGGGGGAGTGGCGGAAGGCATGGCAGATGGACGGCCAAAAACGGCGTCGACTGCGGCCGTTTTGGGCAGCCCATCTGCCGTCTTCTAGTTTAATATAGTAAATAACATGTCCTGCAGCCTCTACAGCCTCTGTGATATTATTATTAATATGTATTAATATATTATTAAGTATCACCACTATCAGGCGCCCCTATCCTTTAATCTCTAGAGAGGGGAGTAGCTGATTATAATCCCATTTAAGGAAGTCGTCCGCTTTAAAGTAGCCCTCTCTAATGCCAGTATAGGAAAGCTAACTATCTAAAGTTATTGCAGAACAGATACTCTTAAATATGTAAAAGAAAATAACTAGTATATAGTTAACGTAATCCACAAGCGAGCGGGCCACACAAGCGAGCGGACCACCTCACGCGTTTTGGCCGCGATCAGAATACTCCCCTAACTCAACCGTCAACCATGCCACCAAAAGCGCGTACAAAGTCAAGAGATTCAATTGAGAAGGAAGGTCGAATCCTACTTGCAATATCCGCTATTAAAATGAAAGAAATACGCAGTGCTCGTGAAGCTGCACGCATATATAATGTTTCCCGTACGACACTTGAGCGGCGTTTAAAGGGAGTTATGTCAGATAAGGTCGGCTGTTCCGTCTTAAGTCGTCGGACCTTAAGGATTATTCTGTGGACAAGTGGAAGATCGTTCGTAGGTACGTTAACGAGGTAGTTAGATGCACGTAGTAGTAACAAATGAACAGTAGACTAGTTGTGCTTCCGAAGATAACAGACAGTAAGTAAAACTTCTAGGTACAGTGTGTAATGACAGTCCTTAAATACCCAATGTCCGTAGTATCCCCGATCATACATATGTGATCCCCGATCGCATATGTAGTATCGCTGCTCGTGTATATCAGATCACTGATACTACACTATCCCAGATCCGCCTTAGCGCTCGATCGCCGATACGATTTGTTCGGTCCATTGTTTCTCCGCTGTCGTCACAGCGTCGGCTGCGGCGCAGTGGGTTCATTGGCTGACAATGTCCGCGTTCTCTGACAAGTTACTTCTTGCAGTGAGGCACGCGCCAACTCCCATAAGCTGACTTAAAATGAAGAGGAATCACTTGTACGATGGATCCTCTCTCTAGATTAGCGTGGTGCAGCTCCCCGGCCATCTCATATACAAGAAATAGCCAATATTCTACTGGCAAAGCGTGGCACTACTCCTATCCAAACTGTTGGAGAGAACTGGGCGTACAACTTTATTTAACACCAGAATGAACTCAAAACTTGCTTCTCTTGCTGATATAATTATTAACGCGCGAAGTGTGAGGATCTAAAGATAATCTCCAAGTAGTTTAACCGTGTACAAGTTACTAGGATTAGGCTTCGTCACAACCCAATAAAACCCGGACCCAACCCAACCCAACCCAACCCGGAATGGGTTTTGGGTCCAGCTCTCCGACCCAACGCTGGGTCTTGGGTTTTAACTTAAAACCCAAAACCCAA
>JAPDEH010000220.1:0-12592 GCA_027569075.1 Aspergillus asperescens | reverse complement strand
ATGGACATGTATTTAGACATTCTAGCTAGCTTGGCACGCCCCTATACCCCTAGGGAGGTCTGAGCCAACGGGCCCTGCCCGCTGGCTCCTGGGCGTTAAATACTACTACTACTACTACTACTACTACCCTAAATCCAACCTAAATCACTCCCGACGTGAATAGCTGCACATAACCTATTTATAGACCGGAAGCTACCAACTTGGATCGTCTATCTAATGGTCTTATCACCAGTCCCGCAGGCGAGAGATGATTTCGACCCCAGATGGTGTACTGAGACTATCACCAATACAGCATAATTAGGCGAGAGGATGCGCTAAGGCTGCAGAGCACAAACGCCACGGGCAAAAAGAGATCGATCGGAGGCTGAAGGCAAGATGCGCCATAAAAGGTTATTTCCGCCTATCTCTGTCCTGTGCTTTTCTTTCCTAGGCTTCCATTCCTGCTGTATGTGCTTGAGCTATGGATCTCCCCTATCGTCCCAGTAAATACACCATCCGTGCACCACCGGCTATACCACCTCGACCAGGAAGTCTGCCAAATCCCGGGGTACGACGTGTATTATTTATAAATGTTTAGTGGATCCCCAACTAACTCTGCTCTAAGAATGCCCCGCCAGCTTTACCACCACGTCCATCCTTTGCGTCTGAGGGATATCATCTTCCACAGCAGACTCAACCAGCCCCTTATAATCCGGCGACCTACGCAGCTCCTCCTGTTCCAGGTCCCCCACCCCAGCCACCACATGTATACCACCATTCCCAATATGCATATTTACCAGGGCCAAGTGGTCACTACGGCATAGGACAGCAGAATGAGCGTACGCCTCCTCCTCCTCCTCCTCCTCCTCAGTTGCCGGCACAGTACGAGAGCTTTCCGCCAAGGAACAACCATGTGCCTGTTCCATCTATGGCGCCCAGCACATATCAGCCGCCGGCGCCAGCATACACAGTGCCCGTCATGTCGTTCAGTCCCCCGCCAGTGACAGCACCATTCAATCAGCACGTTGCACCACATGCAACAACCCCGGTGGGATACTCACAGGAGTCTGCGGCAGCATACTCGCAACCGCCCAATCCCCAGATATCCGAGCCTATACATCCACGCCAAACTCAATCAACTGAAAGGTTTACGAGCGACATCGTGCCATTCTACAACTCGCATGTCCCCGAGGAGCGGTCTTCGGACCCCCTAACATCTCCGCCGTTGTTTTCGCAAGAAAGAAAGCAAAGCAAACCCTTTTCGCCCACCCCGCTTAATCCAGAACCCGCAAGTACATCCCAAAGAGCCCAACCGCAGACCACCCCCCCCACCGTTCGGCTAGATATACAGTATGACCCGCCAGAGAAATTCACTCTCAGGGATTGTCCCGCCACAACATTCCCCTTGACAGGCGAATCACTGTGGTATATCCTACCCGAAGTACCGAACTTCCGCATTTGCACCTACTGCTATAACAAGCATATCCAGTCTTCACGTTTCCAAACAAACTTCCATCCCTGGATTTCCCCAGCAGGCGCCAAAGCACAATGCCTATTCAGCACCGCGCGTATCGAAGAGCAACTGTGGCCTCGCGCATTGCATTCAGGCAATCTTCAAGAACTTAAACAGTTTTTCAAACACCGTCTAACAGTGCGAAATTGCTCCGGAGATCGCGGTGTTTCCGCATCTGAGAATGTCAAGTGGTACCAATTGAAGGAGCGCAGTGGGCTTCCACAGTTCGTTGCTTGCGAGGCCTGCTACGAGGATGTTCTTCTAGCTAGTCCGCTTCACGACGGGTTCGTTTTATGCGCCCAGGCCCAGACGAAGGAAAGTCTATGGTCCTGCGATGTGGCAGCTTCGTTTATTCGAAGACTGGCTCTGAAGGTCAACGACTCGGGGAGGTTTGTTACTGACGCAGCAAGATATCTTGAACTCCCACCGTGTGTGAAAAACGGTGAAATGGTCGATGGTCGGTCACGGAAGTGGTATCAGCCTCGCAATTCAACCTCAAGCTCTAGAGTTACCGTCTGCGAGCGTTGTTATGGAGAGTATGCCGTGCGGACTGACTTCGAGCACAAACTTGAGCCGGTCCTCCAACTACGGTCCCAGCACCAATGCATTCTCGGCTTATGGCAGGCTAGTTGTTTATGGGCTGAAGCGCTAGAGCGGAAGGATTCCTCTTTGTGGGAAAATACCATGGTTGAATTCGTCAACACCCCGCCCTGTTCTTCTCAGATAGCTCACGGTGGGAAAGCGTATCAAATCCACGGAGTCCGCAATTTCGACCTATGTCACAGGTGTTACGTCGGACTGCTAAAACCACACGGCCTAGATAAGCACTTCAAGCAAGTCCAATCTTCAGCCATCGCGCCCCGCTCTTGCGATCTGAATGCCAACGCTGCGAGGTTCGCGAGTTATGCCGCGAAGCTGGACGAGGCAATGATTACGTGCACTTTTGCTACCTTTGTCAATTTTGCAGCAGGGGTATGCAATCTCGAATTATGTCCTCGTCTTGATCCAGTCAAGGGTCGGATGTGGTATGGCGGTGATGGATTCCGCATTTGCCCTGCCTGCTACGAGGAGGTTGCCCGTGGGAGCGACCTCGCTCGACATTTCCCTGTCCTCCCCGTGGAGATACCCGGTGAGGAACACTGCGATTTATATTCCGCGCGGATGCGCTGCAAATGGTCGGAAGCCTGCGGAAAGCGAGACCCTGCTATATTCACAGAGTTTGCGGCGTTCCGCAAGACAATCTATGACCAGACTGTCCCGGAGATTCGCCACCTTGTGGCCATGGCAAAGTTGAACTTGAATATGCAACAGATGTATAACGTGTCGTCGTCGTTTTACAATAACATGGATGGGATAAGTGCTTCGATGTATAATCCCCATGTCAGCTATGGTGCTGCCGGGCTCCATCGCCGTTTCGATACCCCGTGGGGCGTCCATGGGGCACAGTTGGGGAATACTGCTCAAGGATACGGGCAGGGGATCATGTCTGATACGGCACGAGTTGGGCAGTTGCAAGCTATGTGGGATCAGGTGGAGTAGGGTTGTTGTTCGTGCTATCATCGTACGTCTACACTGCCAATAGTGGTTCTTCAAATAATAGTGTGATCCATAGCTAGAACTATGACACCTTATAGTAGTAGTGACACATGGTTGCAATACTATAAAATGACATGAGGTTTTGTTTGGTCAAGTACAGAGCCGTTATGCCCCCACATTAGTAGGTACTTTAACACATACTTCCGGAACCAGCCATGACTACAGTGTCTACCAAACAAAAATGTCTGTCATTATGGCGTTGATGGTCGATCGCACACTGGACGCCCTGGGGGGAAAGTGTCGGCTGGGTGTGTAACCATGGCATAACCGTCGAAGCGTCCATGAATACTAAATACACCCCCGGTTCGCCGGTCAGCTTTAATGGTTGCACTCTCCATTTCGACCAGCGTTGCAATGCACAACTGGCCGGTAATACATACTACCACCCTATCCCAGCCCGCATCATCCGCCCGACTCTGTGGCGGGATGCCATAGATAAGGAAGAATGTGGCTCAACTCGGATTCACAATTTCGTCAGGCAAATCGAGGATGAGCTCAAGGATAGGAGCAATGGCCAGAAGATCCATATCGAGCAAAGTATCGGCCAAGTGCTTTGGTAGGTGCCCACCAACCCTGATTGATTGAACCCTGCGTGGACGTCGGCAATGCTTGTGAGGCTGCTTCTATGTTATTTTCCTACCAGAGAGTTTCCGGGGTGGTTACTGAGTTATTAGTGATTACTATCGGAGGATAGAAAGTGGATACCCAGTGCCACAGTGGAGTGATGGTCAGTAACGGTCAGGGTGGCTGAGCCTGCAATAGATGAAATCACCAAGATAGCCGTTCTCGGCATCTTGAGCATGCATGGCCTGCATGTATGTTCTTCAACCCTGACAACAGCGGTCTTGGTCTGGTCTCGCCGCTAACACAATCAATCAATAAAGCGCCTCGTCCGCCGTCATCATCCGCTTCCCTTTCGTGTCAACATTCAGGGACCCTGACTTCCTCTGTTCGTCCCTCCCCCTCCATCTCATCCCTCACTCCCCTCCTGAATCACAGGCTAATAATCCATTCCAGACGCCACCGTCAAAATCGCCATCTGGTCCAACATCGAAGTAGGCCTCGGCATCACAGCCGGAAGCCTTGCGACCCTCCGCCCCCTCCTCCGCTACTGGCTTGGCTCCACGCACGACCAAAGCTACACCGCCACAACCCCCTTCCCCGGCCGCTCCGGTTCCCGCCGGCCAGGCGCGAGTCGAGAGTGCCCGTTCCCGCTTGGTTCAATGGACGATACAGGGCATGGTCCGCTACGGCCTGATAAGCTTGCGCTTACGGTTACGACGGTGCATACGCGGAATAATGATACGGATCAGGATAGTCGGTGGCGGGGGTTGGGTGGGGAGAATAGTAGTGAGGAGCGGTTGACAAATGCGCGGAAGTTATCTGAAACTGGGACTGGGACTAGAGTGAGGGGTGGTGAGAGGGGGATGGGGATTCGGCAGACGATTGAGGTTATGCAGACTTCGACGAGTGCGAGGTCGCCTAGTATTAGGGAACATGTATAGTTATGCTATGATAGGTCGGAGGCATTTTGATACCCAATTGCTGGATTGTTTGCATATGGTGCTGGCCATCACGGACGACGCGATGTTGGAAACGAAACGTATATCCTTGTATTCAGACACTCAATGGGGGATACATAGCGCTGATCCAAGAAGCAGATGTACCAAAGATGAAGTCTGTCACAGGTGTGCCTTGGTTGAATTTTTCTTTCTTTTTTTTTTTTTTTTTTTGGCTATCTTGAGCTCTCAAGCTGGCGACTACACCAAGTATTGGAACAGGACCGTCATCAGCACAGCATTCCCGACATTAACCCAACCCCATGTTGAAGCTCCCTCTGCGCCATTTCACACAACCGCTGGCGATCTACTTTGCTATTCCCGACCTAGATTCAACTGTTACTATCTACAGCTGAGAGCAGAGGCATCGCGAACTCACATTTGAAATTGGAATGGCATCAATGAATGCAGCTCCCCCGATTAATTGCATTGTCTGGGTGAGTTCCTGCCGCATCCAGGATGTCAATTCTTCTATCGTTAAGGTCGAATCTTCTGTCTTGACCATGTAGCCGCGCGGGACTGGCTCTTCTTCACCGGGTCTGTGGGAGACGGCTCCTTAGTATACTCAGCTTGAGATAAAAAGGAGTGATCAACTTACAGAGTAACTGGAATAACAGCTACATCGTTAAGCTCGGGATGCCGTAGCACCGCCGTTTCAATCTCAGCCGCAGTAACGTTATGTCCCTTGATCTTGAACAAATCCTGTATAGTATACATTCATCAGCACATTCAACCACACAAGCATACCCAGTATAACAAAAAAAAAAAAAAAAGGACATACCTTCCGACGACCTACAATATAAAATCGATCTTGCTCGTCAACCCAACCAATATCATCCGTCTTGACCCATCCATCCTCTGTTATAGTCTCGGCGGTCTTCTCCGGATCGTCAAGGTACCCCTTCATTACAAATGGGGTTCGGGTATAGATATTTCCTTTCTGGTTCCTGGCTAGTAGTACCTTGCCACTGTCGTCCATTACCTTCGCTTCTACATTCGCCAGTAAGATCCCAGTCGTGGCGGTCTCAACCAGCTCGTTTGGATCGGGGATTGTGCAAAACCCGGTCCTGCGACAAATAAATTAAGTCCTTATATCAGCGAACCCGTTTCTCCAGAATAATTGTAATAAATCTCGGTAGGAACATACTCAGTCATCCCATAAGTACTCTGCACCTGCGACCCAAAAACCCTCTGCCACTCCTCTACCAATTCATACGGAATAATCGCTCCCCCGGTAAGAACATGCCTTACACTGTCCATCTTCAGCTTGTTCTTGTTCTTATTCTTATCAGCCATCGCCAAAGTCCCCCGCATTAAATGCTTTGGGGCCATAACCCAGGTAGGCTTTAGCCGCGCAATTGTCTCCGTGAATATCTTGGGTTCCCCTCCTGCGGGGAATATAGTCTTGTATCGGGCTTTGAGAGGGATCAAAATGCCTAGGGTTAGAAATCCCATGCCGCAGAAGCGGTAGTTGCAGAAGATTGTTTCGGTTTTGCGGGGGCGGAGGGTGTAGTGGTGCAGGGTTTGTTCTGTGTTGCCGATTAGGCTGTGGTGGGTTCGTTTGGCGATTTTGGACGTCCCTGTTGTTCTGTAGCGTATCGGTCAGACCTCTGATGCGGCAGTGGATGGAGTCAGTCAAGTAACATACCCAGACGTATAGAGGAGAACGGCTGTTGTTGTTGATTTTGCCTCGTTGGGAGAGAGACTAGGCCACTTGTATGAATAACCGCCAGGTGTGTCGAGGAGCTCGCTCCAGTGTCTGGCTCCGCATTCAGCGCCCTTCCCCTCCTCACGAAGAAACTCATCAACGACAAAAAGGCGCTCTTGCGAAATACCCAGTTCAGCCGCAGCAGCACAAACCGTCTCAAGATCCCGCGGTGAAAAGAGCACAAGGTCACACTGCAACTGTCGCAAACAAGAAACAAGATAGTAAACAGGACTAGACGGTAGAACACCGCACGCTGCTCCAGACGCAATGACGCCTAGGACCGCTAGTGGGAAATGGATGTTGGCTTCGCCGTAGACCATTACCCGCTTGCCTTTGGCGCCTAGTTGATGGAGACCGCAGCCGATGCGCTTGACGGTGGACTCTATTTGGTTGATTGAGTATCCTGAAGGGTGGTTTTCTTTTGCCGATATAAGGAGGGGTTCTGGCGATGGCCATGCTCCTTCTTGCTTATAGGGCGAGTCGAATATGTAGGAGAGAAGGTTTGTTGAGGGTGCGTTCACGGTGTATCTTGATCGAATAACTGCCATTTTTCTGCTTTGTATGGACGGGCTCGTTCCTTAGGATAGGTAAGAGGGAGTTCTTCACACACACACACACACGCACACACACACAAAATTTCATTGTGGAGAGAATATGTAAGAATATGTTGGCACCAAAGATAAGCTGAAGGGGCCGGGGATGCTCGGAATGCTGACCATAGGTCATAATTGGACACCGAGTGAGCCAGTTGTTGCACTGCAGATGATACATCATACACCATCTAAGTTAATGCACCGCCAGTGCACGATGAGATCAAGATCAGATAATTATCCTTCAACTAGACAACTCTCGCGAACTGCGATGAACAAGAATTCGAGTTGAAACTGATATGGCTGTGTACACTGGCTGGTGCTAGCAATTTCGTCATACCTTGGCTTTTGTCAAGCGAGTAATGGAGAACAAAAGTAGGACGCCTTGGTCATTAAATCAGCAGTGTCATCTATAGATTCTCGCTTGATTAGCTAGCTTAGTATTGGAGAGAAAGAGCGGACGCGAGGTAAAGCCAACTGTGTGCTCAAGTCTCTTTACAATTTCGACCATGGCGGACAACCCCGAACTCTGGGAGATTCCCGGCGGCTCTTCTGATAGTGCGGATAAAACCATACTACATGGAACTTCCCGCGAAGTATATGAAGAGACCGGACTCCATGCCTCGAAATTTGTCAAATTCGTACAGATAGAGTCGTGGGAAAATCGCCGCCGAGGCTCGGTTGGCAAGTTTATATTTATTGTTGAGGTCAAGGCGCGCGGCCTGCCGCCGAAAACAAGGGTTCACCGGCTGATGAGCTGGCTTATGGGACTGATTTGTCGAAGAAATTGGAGAGTCAAATTGAACCCTGGGCCATCAGGTACCTTAGTTGCCTGTTAGTATCCTCGAATTCTGTCACTCGAATTCTGTCACTCCTATGGGCGATATCTGTTCACGTGATAAATCTTCGGGCAGCAATGGGACTGGACACTGGAGCTACGCGTGACACAATAAGCTGTGGGAAGTGATGGATGCTTCTGTGATTGGGTGGCTGTTAGACGCCGTGTATAGACATCACCGCAGTACTGCAGGTGCGGTGTTCACACCGCGGCGCAGTTATGAGCCTCAGGCCGCAACTGCGCCTGCGACTACACATGTGATGCGCGAAGTCATCTTCGCGCGCTGCTGGCCTTCCTGCAGGAAGACCAGCAATTAGTTCACATATAATCAAGACACATTGTTGGACCCTCTGACTCTGCTTCATATACATCTATCCCCCGCAGCTATTGTATAGTGCGGTTCACAGTTCTAATCACTCACCCTCTTGAAGCCTGATAATAAGTGGCACAAACAATGAGTCACCATGGGAGTCCATTCAGGGGCGTATCCTGCGGTCAAGACAACACAGAAACAAACAGAGTGCAACAACCACCCCAACTCCTGTGAATACCAAACCAATTGAGGATTCCACAGATGCGCCCAGTGAAGGTATGGCCAATATAACTACAGAATACCAGGAACCCCAAGAACAATCCTTAGTAGCCACGGAGACCCATGAAGACAAGGAACCCAATGAGCCCTACAACCTGGACCCAGTGGGACCGCAGAGCTCCCTGGAACCAGATGAGGAAGAACATGAATTACAAGCACAAATCACAGCTTACACGCAGGAAACGCGGCGACACCGCATTAAGGAAGAAGAGGAACACAGAAAGAAGCATGAGGATGATATTAGGACCCGCAGGAAGGCTCAGATGAAGGAAAAGCTAGCACAACTAAAGGCAGCCTGAACCAACCAAGCAGTTCTAGAAGCTGATGTGTTCCTTGAAACAATCTAAGAAGATGCTGAACCTTCTCGCGAACATCCTCCACTTATGATCCTTCCCACAGCTGCAGTAATAGTGCTGTAGATAATTAATTAACTATCCCAAGCCTTCCAAGCAGAACTTACAGCTCTAAGGCAAGAAAGAGAAGAAGAGGCGCTCCCTAGGGAGAAGCCTAATACAACCCCTTTTAAAGGCCGCAATGTGAAGGAATACCAGGAATGGACTACTGTAATGGAGGCCCACTTCAAGATATGGCCCTTGTACTTCACAAAGGAAGACATGAAGGTACAGCACGGGCTCTCCATGATTAGTAATAAGAGGACCTGTGATTAGTATGATATGGAAGCTATAATCCCGCAACTGATTATATGGGAGAAGTTCAAGGATGCGCTAATGTACATGGTTAGCAACCCTAGGATCCTTCACAAGGACACAGTTGTCCGCTACACCAACACAAGGCAATTCAAGAACCAGGACATGCAGACATTCGCACAATATCTCAAAACCCTTGTGGACATCTTCAAACCAGATGAGTCCACACAGGACCAAAAGGATAACTTGCTAGGCAGGGTCCTTCCTGCAGTATGGAATGAGGTGGTGAAATATCCTCAGCTAGATGCTGTAGATAATAGCTATGAGAGCTACATCACCTGCCTACAAGTGGTCAAACAAAAGATGCTAACAAGACAAGAAGATCTTAGGTCTGCAAAGAACCGCAACCCAGGAAAGAATACTCAGAACCCTGGTGCAGAAAAGCTAAAAGGAGCGCATGTTAGCTAGACAAGAAGCCAGACTAATCCATGCAGGAACCACAGAGACCACAGAGGTCAAGGCAGTGGCTGAGGTTATGGGGGTTATTATTATTATTATTATTCTTCCATATTAGAGAGCGTTTTTCAGTCTAAGACTATGCACGCTCTACCTATTGCCTCTGGGCAACAGGATTTCACTCCTATCTAAGAACAGCTAACATAAATATGGGATGGGGCTTGACTTTTGAAAACAATTTGGGGGATTTAGGGCAGGTTTCCCTCCCTATAGGAGGGTTGGTGGGTATGGTGGTGTCCTCTATCTAGAGGTAGACCATCTCTCTAACTTAAGGAAAAAATTTGGTAAAACTAGAAAATGCTGGAAGAATAATCCTAATAGAGACTCCTATAGGATCCTACTAGATACCAGAAACCAATACTTCCAAGAAATAAAGCAGGCTAAACAAGTACGTTGGAACTTATTCTTAGGAGAGGCCCAGGGAAAAGATATATTTAAAGCCTTTAACTATACCAAGCAACGGCAAGTCCAAAAACTCCTAATTATTTAATATAAAGAAGGAGAGGTAGAAAAACAGGTAATTTCCTTCCAGGATAAATGCCATGCATTTTTATCAACACTCTTCCAAGAACCACCTGAATCAGACCCACCTACATGGCTAGACCAGGGCTTACCTACTTATCCAGCAGGGGCACCCCCATAGCCTGGTATCAGTAATAATGAAATCTATGATGCAATCTTTACTAGCTCTACTAAAAAGGCACCTGGCCCAGATAACCTATCCTTTTTAATTATTTAAAAGGCATACCAAAATATACCCTATTGGTTCCACAAGCTATATGGGGCTTTAATCCTAAAATGATACCACCCTAGTCGGTGCTGTGGCGTAGTGGTAAAGTCACAGAGGCAACACCCGTTCTGGCACGGGAGGTTGGGGGTTCGAATCCCCCCGCCGGCACAACATTACCACAGTCACGTGACTAGTAGATAAGATTGGTGCCCTTATCTATCTAGTTACATGACACACCCACTAGGGCCAGACCTAGAATCAACAATGCCCTTAGGGCTCTTCTGAAGAAAGAATTCAAGAAAAACCTACCAACCCTCCCATAAGGAGGGAAACCTGCCTGAAAACCCCCCCACTGTCTTTAATGTTCAGCCTTAAACATATATGTCTGCTACCTGTATCTAAGAAAGGAGTGAAATCCTGCTGCCTAGAGGTGGCAGGTAGAGCATGCATAGTCTTTGACTGAAAAATGCTCTCTAATATGGAAGAATAAATAAATAAATAAACTATTACTAATCTAGTATACAGTTACTGTGTAGATCCTGTTTAGGAACTTACTAGATACTGGGTTTTTTATAGCCTATTCTTCTGCATCCCGCAGCATGTCTTTAAATATATATATGGTTATTATAATCTCTGGGTTATATAACTCTAGCTTGTAGTACTTCCATGTCTGCTTATACTAATTAACCTTAGGGTTAACTTTATAGAGCCAGGTCTAATTAAGAATTATATTATAGCTATCTAGATCTACTGCTTTAAATACTTGTAGTTACATGTGTACTTTATACTTTTTATCTTTAGCTTACACTTCAAGCTAATAATTCCTGTAGGATATAATTTTATGGCTGTTAATTACTTTAACTTGTCTAGGGGGTCCTATACTTTATAATCTGCATTTTTTAACCTAGTATTAGTCTATGAAATTGGCTGTTGCTCTACTATCTATCAGAATATATATAGTCTACAGCTGTCTCCTCACACTAAGCTTTACCTTAAAGGTAATAATATTAGGCTTCTTTCTTTTTATGGGGATCCCTAACGCCTTTACCATGCAAAGTGCTAGATTTACAGGTTTTTTAGTCTATCTTATACAGGACCTTTATAGGCTTTCCTGCCTGGCTTCTAGTATATTATATACTCATGTTCTGGTATACTGCAGTTAAAGCACTTCTTCCTATAGTAGTTATTTTATTCAGGATAGTCTGCAGATGTATTCTGCTTATAACCCCTACAACCTCAGTCACTGCCTTGACCTCCACAGCCTCTGTGGTTCCTGCACAGATTAGTCTGGCTTCTTATCTGGCTAACATGTGCTTCTTTTAGCTTTTCTATACTAGGATTCTAAGTATTCTTTTCTAGGTTACAGTTCTTTACAGACCTAAGATCTTCTTGCCTTGTTAGCATCTTTTATTTAACCACTTATAGGCAGGTAATGTAGCTTTTATAGCTATTATCTATAGTATCTAGCTAAGGATATTTCACTATCTTATTCTATACTGTAGAAAGGATCCTGCCTAGCAAGTTATTCTTTTAGTCCTGTGCAGACTTGTCTGGTTTAAAGATATCTGCAAGAGTTTTAAGATATTATGCAAATATCCACATGTCCTGGTTCTTAAATTGCCTTGTATTAGTATAGTAGATAACTGCGTTCTCGCAAAGGATCCTAGGGTCACTAACCATATATATTAGCACATCCTTAAACTTCTCCCATGTAATTAGTTGCGGGATTATAGCTTCCACATTATACTAATCACAGGTTCTCTTGTTACTAATTATGGAGAGCCTGCACCACACCTTTATATCTTCCTTTGCAAAGTACAAGGGCTATATCTTAAAGTAGGCCTTTATTACAGTAGTCTATTCCTGGTATTCCTTTACATTGCAGCCTTTAAAAGGGGTTATATTAGGCTTCTCCCTAGGGAGTGCCTCTTCTTCTCTTTCTTACTTTAGAGCTGTAAGTTCTGCTTGGAAGGCTTGGGATAGTTAATTAATTATCTACAGTACTCTTACCGCAGCTGTGGGAAGGATTATAAGTAAAGGATATTCACAAGGAGGTTTGGTATCTTCTTGGATTATTTTAAGGAATATATCAGCTTCTAGAACTACTTAATTAGTTTAGGCTGCCTTTAATTATACTAGCTTTTTCTTCATCCAAGCCTTCCTGCAGGTTCTAATATCATCCTCACACTTAGGCTTTGTCAAAACCCATTTTGGGTCGGGACCTCGGACCCAAAACCCAACCCAGTGGGTTTTGGGTTTTTCCAAACCCCCTCGACCCAACCCAAAAACCCAATGGGTAACCCACTGGGTTCCCAAAAAAACCC
>JAPDEH010000219.1:0-12647 GCA_027569075.1 Aspergillus asperescens | reverse complement strand
GTCTTCTCCACGAGGTTAACATGCCACCCTAGCCTTGTGCTAACTGGCGGGCTCCCCCGGGCCTTACCTGGCTTGGTACGGCCTCCGTACCAGGCCTCGGTACCATAGAGCATGCTAGGGATGACACAGGTAGTTACTGCCTTCCTGAGGGAGGCCGCTGGGGGTCCGTGTACTGTCCTAGCAAGGTTCCAGATATGTCGTGCCACGGCCCTGGCCTTAGCTGCTCTCTCTGTAACATGCCTCCGCCATGTTAGCTTCCTGTCAAAGTAGACTCCAAAAGGAACTACCTAGTAGTAATAATAAATAGATTAATAAAATATATATACCTGGTACGTTATTAACTAAAATAATAAGAATAGTAATATAGATAATAATATTATATGTTTATTACTATATAATTTATAAATAATATTATTATCTATATTACTATTCTTATTATTTTAGTTAATAACGTACCAGGTATATATATTTTATTAATCTATTTATTATTACTACTAGGTAGTTCCTTTTTAATACTTTAGTTAATAAAGATCTTATAAAGTTAATAGTAATTTATTTCTATAATTTTTCTAGTATTTTAAGATTCTGTAGCTTCCTGTATAATATATAGTAAAATAATTTATTTCTTATATAATTTTTATATTACTTATTAATATTTTTTTTACCTTTTTTTATATTTTTAATATAATAGTTTTTTATAATCATTTTACAGGTTTTATTAATTTTAAAATATCTTTTTATTAATCTATTATAGTATAGTTTTATAATCTTATTAATTATAGTTATAGGGATATATACTAGTCCCTTAATATAGATTATTTTATTCTCTACTTATTCCAGGTCTATATCTAGTATTTTCTATATTATAATATTATTCTTTAGTTCTTTCTTTATTTTATTATTAATATCTAGTCTACCTATCTCTATCATAGCTGCTAATATTATTAGATTATTTTTTAAAATTGTATTTTTATTAGTCTTTAGGATTACTAGTATTAGTTTATAATTTTTTTTAAAATCTAGTTTTTTACTAAGTATATCTGCTTAACTATTTTTTGTTCCTTTATAATAAATACTTTTATAATTAAATTATAATAATAGTTCTAATTATTTAGCTTATCTTTAATTTAATATTTTAGTTATCGAGAAGTAAGTCAGGTTTTTATAATCTAATTTTATAATAACTATATATCTTATTTCTTTTAAGTAAACTCTTTAATATAAAAGTTCTACTACTATAGCTAGCAGTTTTTTATTATAAATACTATAGTTAATTTCTGTAGGTATTAATTTTTTTTAAGTAAAAAATTATAGATTATAGCTTGTTATCAGCCCCTAGCTAGTTATATTATTTATATCTTTATAATAAAATTAATAAAATCTAATATATTAGTCTTTATTATAGTTTATTTTACTAGATTATACTATTACTAAATAGGTATATTAATATTATCCTTTTTTACTTTCTTAAATAATTCTTAATATTTTACTATTTATTTATACTACTTATCTTTTTTAAGTGATTTAAAAAGTATTCCTATTTTAAATATGTATTAATTAATATATTTCTAGTAATAGCTAATAACTCTAATAAATTACTATAATTTCTTAATATTTTTTAGTACTAGTTATTTATTAATTATCTTAACTTTATCTGGTATAGTATAAATATCTTTTATTAATATTTTATACCCTAAAAATTATATTTTTTTTATATATAAAACTTATGTTTTCTTAGTTTATATCTTATTTTTATTTTTTATAATACCTCTAGTACTTTAGTAATATATTTAATATATTCTTCCCTAATTTTTAAATAGATTAGTATATTATCTAGGTATATAATAATAATTTTTTAACTATTTTTTAGAATATTATTAATAAGTTACTAAAAGAAAGCTAGTATATTAATTAATTTAAATAGTATAATTAAGTTATTTTTAGTATCTAAACTTTAATTTAAATATATTTTTTATTTCTTTTTTTTTATTCTAACCCTGTAATAGGTTAGGTGTCTGTAATATTAAGTTTAATAAATTATTGATTTTTTTTAATATTATTTTATAGTTCCTGGATTAATAATAATAAGTATTTTTTTAAATAATAGTATTATTAAGTAATTAATAGTCTATATAAAGTTATTAACTTTTATCTTTCTTTAGTATAAATATTACCCTATAGCTAATTAATAACTTTAATAATTAGATATTTTCTTTTTTTTTCTGCTCTTAGATATATTTTTATAATATATTAAAGTCTCTTTCTAATATAGGGATTATCTAATTATATTATAGTTTCTCTATTTCTTTAATAGGAATAGTATAGTTAGAAGACCTGTATAATAGTAAGCTTAGTATTATAGGTTCCTAAAAGATATTTTTAAGTTAACTATATTTCTCTATGACTTTTTTATTATATTTTTAGTTATATTAATAGTTACTACTAGTTCCTATGCCTCTTCTTATTTTATTACTTTAATTTTACTTTACTATTTTATTTTACTAGTAGTTGAACTAGGAATACTTGCTAATTATTACTTTTTTAATAATTATATTATTACTATTATACTTAAATTAATTAGCTTATACTTGTTTCTTAACCTTTCTAGGGATTTTTTGGTTCTATATTTTATTCTAGTATACTAATTAGTTCTAGCTTTATCTAATTCTGTTTAGTTATTTCTTTACTAGATCTGTTTTATCTTTTAATTAATATTTAGATTAAAATTCTTAAGCTATATGATTTCTAATATTATATTATATTTTTTAATAAGATTATATTAAAACTGTATTTAAACTTCCTCTCTAATACTATTATAGGTATAGGCCCTGATTTAACTATTAATATATAAGTTCCTAAATTCTTACTATTTAATTATATTATAGGTTAAGATTATATTTTCTATATTTCTATAATTTCTAATCTATTTATATATTTAGGGCTGATAAAGTTACCTGTTACTCCTAAGTTAATTATAATATAAACTAGTTTACCTCTAGCCTATATTATTAGCTTTAGGTATTACTTTTACTTTATAATTAATAAGCTTATCTTATTTTAATTTAGCATTTTTTAATTTTCTAATTTTTTTTAAAAATAGCCTAGCTTATTACTTATCTTATTACTTATCTTATAAGTATATTTTATATATATTTTTATAATATTTACATTATTTCTTTATATATTATATACTCTATATATACGTATTTATTATAATTATATAAATATTTATTATTATTTTTAATATATCCCAGTTTTTTTTTAGCTAATATAATATAATTAACTTTATATTCTAATATTTTAAGTTTAAATAGCTTATAATATAACAAGCTATTTATGGTTTTTTCTTATATTTAGCATATATTAAGTAATATTAGTAATTATACTATATAAATTTATATTGTTTATAAAATATTAAGGCTAGTTTCTTATTAACTATTACCTTAAGATAATTATAGTAATTACTATTATCTTATTAATATATCTAGTATATTCTTAGGTGTTTATTATATTTGTAGTAATAAAAAATCTAGTTAGTTCTTATCTAATTCCAATAAGTTAGATTTATATAAAAAATACTTACTAAATATCTCTTTTAATTCTTGTATTACTCTTTCCAGATATTTTTTAATATTAAGATAATATTATTAATTTAATATATATTAGTTTTCTTCTCTTACTAGTGCTTTATTTCTGCTTTTATAATAATAATATACTTATAAGTACTTTTCTTAAGTAAAGTTTTTTTTAGAGATTTTAATTAGCTTGTTAGGTTTCTTTTTATTAAGTACAGGGCTCTCTAACTTCTAAATCTTTTATTAAGTAGGTTAAAAATTTTAAATAATATCTAGAAATTTACTATATTTTTATTCTTAATCTGGCTTACTTATAATAGATTCTCTATAAGTCCTATCTAATCTTTTAATCTTATTTTATAAAATTAATACTACTGCTTTATTTATATTATTAATATATCTAAATATCCCTTGTTACTCCCTTATAATAGGATTTTAATATTTTAAAGCTATATTTAATTATTTTAATCCTATTTTTACTATAAAGTTATTGGTAATAATTTGTAAATATCCCTATGCTTCTTTATTTTTTCCAGTTAGGTTTTTTTAAAGTCTTTTTATATCTCCCAGGTATTAATTTTTATAGCTTTTTTATAAGTAGGTAATACTTTAGTATATCTTATTTTTTCTAGTAAAAGTTTTAGTAGTTTATTTTTCTAGTTATATTATGTATTACTAGCTTATTAATAACTCTAAACTAGTATTATCTATAATTTTTCTTTTAAAATTTCTTATTACTTTATTTAAAATATTCTATTACTTTATGGCCTGATTTACTATAAAAAATATATTCTCTTTTAATATTATTCTCTTTTTTCTTAAAACGTATTATATTAAGTTTTATTAGTTAAGATCTGTAAGAATTACTAGTTTAGATTTATTAGGTTTTATTAATATAGTAGCTATATTCTTAGTAATATTATATAGCCAGCCCTTTATTACTTTAAACTAGTCCTTATTTATTTATTTAGCTTTTATAACTAGTTTTTAACTCTTACTAATACATTATACTGCTTTAATAAGGTTTATAATTTATTTATAAAAACTAATTTTTTCTAGATATTAAAATCTAACTCTTTCTTGAAATAGAAATATATTATTTTCATAAGTCAGGTATAAGATAACCTGCTGGAATTTAAAAAAAAAATATACTAGTTTATATCTTTTCTAGCTTGCTTAAATTAGTTAATTTTTTATTCTATATTTTATATAGTATTAATATCTTTAAATATTTTTTCTAGTTAATTTTAGAAAGTATAATAGCTTTTAAAATATTTTAAGTATTACTTCCTAATTTATTTTAAGTTATTATCTAATATTTTTTTATAAAAGGTTTAAATTATTTATAAGCTGATCCTGTAAGGTAAGTAATATTATCAGAATATAGATGCCTAAGGCATATATTAATGCCTAAATTATAAGGTGTCTATATTCACATGAAAATAAGGAAAGGTCTCGACTGATCTTCTTACAAATACAAGAAGGTCTAGACTGGCCTCCTTACAAATCAATAAGAATTCTATAGAATTCTATAGAGTTCTACTAACAAATGTTAAAGGTATAAAAGCGTATGATTCTTTCATGTATCTAGTTTGAAACTAGAGATCCTAAAATATTCAAAATCAAAGTCCACATTCAGTGGTAAAAACCTTCCTTTATTATATATACTATTACCAACGCCACCCTATACCTAATTAGGTATAGTCAAGGCCAGGTATATATAATTTATATTTTGTTATATAACCTCTACCTTCTAACAGTTATAAGCCTAGAGCCTCTTCAGAGCTATACTACTATTTAATATTTAATTACTAATATTATATATTACTAAGTAATTGCCACCGCCACTCTGCTTAGTTATCATTAGTAATCATACTATTTAAAATGTCTTTGATTAATCTATCAACCTTAAGGATCTCAGTCATCCTAAATAGATCAGATGACTGGTTAATCTGGATAAATAATATTAAAATTATTGCATAGAATAAGGGTATATAGGATTATATTAATCCTAGCCTAGTATAATAACCAAGGCTTCTAAATAAGCCTAAATATCCTAATCCTTAAAGGATTAATTCAAAAGCTTAATCCATTATTAACCTATCTCCTGACCAACATGAATTATGGAGAGACTGGATTAGAGATTATAAGCTTAATATAAAAGACTCTGATAAGATCTTTAATAATTTATTATTTATTACTATAATTATTACTAACTCAGTATTATATAGTAATAAATAATTAATTATTAGTATTAATTTACTATATCAAATACTATATATTCTACAGAGCAAATTAGCTCCTATAAATAAATCTAGAAAATATTATATTATTTGAAAATATTATGCCATGTAGAAATCCCCTTAATTAATAAACTTAGAGAAATAGGTTTTATAGTGGGAAAATATTTATACAGAGGTAATATAACTTAATATTAGAGAAATAAAAGATCCTGTCAGACCTTTATATAACTTTATAAAGTTAGTTTCTTTAATAATGTCTTATTTTACTAAATTATAGCATGATAAACTAATGGAAAAGAAAGATAATAATAGTGAAATAGTATCCTTTTTCTATATTACCAAATACTTTCATGACTTTATTAAAATAAGTTAAAATACTAAAATAAAATTAAGGATTGCTAATGTTACTACAGAGCAATCTAATTAATCTTATTAATCTAATAACTTTAAATTAACAACATCCTTAATGTCCATGCAAAGATAAGCTAAATAATAGCCATTATAAATTCAACAACTATCCTTATATTAATATAGAAAAATAACCAACTGGTTGGTAACTAGATATAGAAGCTATAAAATAATTTGAAAACAGGTGTAATAGGTTATTAAATTATAAAAAGGTACTTGAAAAACCAAAAAATAAGTATTTAAGTCAGAATATAAATAATGAGCATGCTAGCTTAGTACAAGTTGCCATAATAATTAACCAAAGGAATTCTTCTTTAATTCCTAATTATATATAGGCCTTTAATACAGCTTCAGACGCCTATATATATAATAACCTGTTAAAATTTAATGAATTCTATAACTATATAAATTAACTGTTTATATTAGTAATATATTAACAAAAAATTAAAGGCTTTAGAAAAGTTAAAATATTACCTATAAATTTAGAAAACTTATAAATAATATTTAAACTAAATAATACAGCTTATATTCCTGAATTTTATATAAACCTGATATCAGCATCTAAAGTAAAAGTAGCTGGCATTTATTATAATGCTTGAAAAAACTGTTTAGAGCAATTAAATAGCTAACCAGCTTGATATTTAAAAGATTAATATGGAATATCTCTAGTTAAATAGGATATTAATAATGAAAGCAATCAAAATAATCAAAGTAATCAAAATAATCAAAGTGATTAAAATAATCAAGCTACTAATAATGCTCAGAATCTTTATAAAATTAAAGAAAAGATATCTCTAATAAGTATTAAAAGGTCAGAAAAGCTATTTAAATTATATGGTTCAGAATATTTATAGCATTAATGCCTAGGATACCCAGATAAGAAAGTTATTAATTACCTAGAAGATGCTGTACAAGGCATAAAAGTAATAAAACTTTAAAGAAATAAATTTAAAGGGTGTGAGATTTATAATTTATTAAATAGTTAAAGATAAATCTCCAGGATCCTAATAAATATTAGAGACCAACCCTTTAAAATAATATACTGGGATCTAATTTATATAAATCCTGCATATAATAGAGATACCTATATTTCCTATATATATTGCTCTCTATCCAAATATTATTTAAGGGTCAATATTTCAAAGAAATATTAGGTTATTAATTCAATAAATAGCATGATTTAATATATTAGGACTTAATATAATATTAAACCTAAAAGAATTTATTCTGATGGTGATAAAAATCTAGATTTAAATAAAATATGCTTTAATAAAGGCATAATTTATAATAAATCTTTTTTAAGCTAATTAGAGCAAAATTTATTTATAAAAAGATCTAGTACTCTAATTATTAAAAAAGCAAGATTATTATTAAATAATTTAAGATTACCTGAATATTTATAGCCTGAAGTAATTAGTACAGCTATATATATATTAAATTAAATACTAAATAAGTTATTAGCTTGGAAAATATCTTATAAAGCTTTATATTTAAAATTAGTATAAACCAAGTTATATACAAAATTAACCAGATCTAAAGAACTTAAAAGGTCTATAGTTGCAAGATATATATTTAAATTATTAATATTCTATGCCTATAAAAACTAAAGCCACGTGCTTTAATAGGATATTTAGTGGAATATATTACTTATAATATCTAGAGAATATAGATCCTTATAAAATACAAAGTTATATATACTAGGAACTATATTTTTAATAAATCTAATTTATATAAGCAAAATATTAAGCATGAGCTTATTAATAATTAAAATAACTAATCTCTAGAGATACTATCTAGAGAAGAATTTGATTAATTAATTAAGTAAATAATAGTTTAAAATACTGATTAATCTGATTAATCTTATCAAGATAATTAGATAACTTAAATTAAACCTTAATCTGATAATCAGATAACTCAAGCTCAAGAACCAGAAGATTAAATAATTGGAGATTAACTAGTTACACCAGTTCTATTACTACTAATAGTTTTAATTAATAATAAAGACTATATAAATAAGTAGAATAGATCTTTATTACCTAATCTACTATTAAAAAAGCATGTGTTTAATAATATACAGCTACTTTAACTATTTTTACAAGTATTTTCTATAGCTATATTAAAAGAACTTAAAAAGGTTTATTAAGATAATCTGCTAGATCTCCCAGAGACATGGAAAGATGCTCTAAATCATATATATAAAGCAGAATTCATGCAAGCTATAGAGATTAAATACTAAAAGCTTGAAAACATAAATACCTGAAGTTTAATATTAAAAAAATCTATAAAAAATAAGTAAATATTACTATTAAAATAGGTTTTTATATATAAAGTTAACTTTAATAAATACTTATTAAAGTTTAAAGCATGTATATGTATATAAAAAGATCTTTAGATTATAAATAAGTAAGATACTAGGGTAATAATACTAGCAGCCAGAACCCTAAAAACTTTATTAGCTCTAATAACTATATTTAATCTAGAAACCTTATAATTTAATATAATTAATATATATCTAAATAGCTTACTAAATAAAGATATATATATAAGCTAACTATCTAGTTATTACTAGAAAAATAAAGCTTTAAAACTATATAAAACTTTATATAAACTGTAAAGATCTGGATTACTATAATAAAAGAATCTAAAAAATATATTAAAAAGACTAGAATTAATTCCTATATCTAAGGATCCATGCCTATATTTAAATAACAAGCTTATATTAATAGTCTTTATAAATAATATAATGCTTATATATTATTATAAAAATAAAACTATAGCTATTAACTTTAAAAACAAGCTTAAAAATAAATATAAGCTTAAGAAAATAGGTAAAGTAACCTAATTTTTTAGTATTAAAATTATTAGAGATTGCCCTAATAAAAGATTATAGATATACTAAGATAATTATATTAAAAAAATTGCTTATAAATTTAATTTAATAAGCATGAAATTACCTAAAACACCTTTATTAAGTAAAAATCTAATTATAAATAATAAATATTAAGTATCTAATAAGCTTATTTATTATTATTAATAAAAGATTAGCTTATTATTATATACTATAGTTATTATATAACCAGACATAGTAAAAGTAGCTTAAATATTATTAGAATATTTAACTAATCTACATGAAAAGTATATTAATACTGTTAATTATACTATATTTTATTTATATAGGACTAAAAACCTAGTTATTAAATATTCTGGTTAATACACCAGAAATCTAATATTTACATATACTAGTAATATCTTATTTATAAATAACCTATAAAGAAAAAGTTCTGAAGGATATTTATATAAATTATTTAATAGCCTAATTAATTAGCAAGTAAAAAAGTAAATGTTGGTAGGTAGAGGTTATATAATAAAATATAAATTATATATACCTGGCCTTGACTATAGCTAATTTGGTATAGAGTGGCGTTGATAATGGTATATATAATAAAGGAGTGTTTTGCCACTGAATATGGACTTTGATTTTAAATATTTTAGGATCTCTAGTTTTAAACTAGATACATGAAGGAATCACACGCTTTTATATCTTTAATATTTGTTAGTAGAACTCTATAGAATTCTATAGAATTCTTATTGATTTGTAAGGAGGCGAGTCTAGATCTTCTTGTATTTGTAAGAAGATCAGTCAAGACCTTTCCTTATTTTTATGTAAATATAAACACCTTATAATTTAGGCATTAATGTATGCCTTAGGCATCCATATTCTGATAATTATTAAAGTTATTAATTAGTTATAGAGTAATATTTACATTAAAAAAGACAGAAGCTAATAACTTTATATAGACTATTAATTACTTAATAATATTATTATAAAAAACAGGAATTTATTACTATTAATCCAGAAGTTATAAATAATATTAAAAAAGTTAAATAGTTTATTAATCTTAATATTATAGATGCTTACTATAAGATTAGGATTAAAAAAAGAAAATAGAAGATAATATTTAGATTAAAATTTAGATATTATAAATATTTAGTTATACTATTTAGGTCAACTATTATACCAGCTTTATTTTAATAATTTATTAATAATATCCTAAAAAAATAGCTAAGGAAGTTTATTATTATATACCTAGATATTATCTTAATCTACATAGAAATAAAAAAGAATATATTAATTATATTATTAAAGTATTAAAAATATTTTAAAAAGTAGTTTTTTATTATAAATATTATAGTTAATTTCTGCAGGTATTAACTTCTTTAAATATAAAATTATAAATCATAGCTTTTATTAGACCCTAATTATATTATTCTTACTTTTATAGTAAAGTCTGATATATTAGTTTTTGTTATAATCTGTTTTACTAGATTATATTACTACTAGATAAATATATTTATAATAACTTTTTTTTACTTTTTTAAAAAAAAATTAGTACTTTATTATCTATTTATATTGTTTTTAAGTAGTTTAAAGAGTGGTTTTATTTAAATAAGTATTAATTAATATATTTTTAATAGTAATTAATAAGTTTAATAAATTATTATAATTTCTTAATATTTTTAGGTACTAGTTATTTATTAATTACTTTAATCTTATCTAGTACTATATAAATACCTTTTATTAATATCTTATATTTTAAAAACCTCTGTTTTATATATATAAATCTTATTTTTTTATAGCTTATACCTTATTTCTACTAATAGTATAATTTACATATAATAATAGCTTCTATAGTATAATAAATATAATACCCTTTAAAATAAATTACAGATATTACCTAATAGTTTACAGGGAACTATAACAAAAATATCTAATTATAAAAAAAGTAAATTAGTTTATTAATAAAATATATACTATCTAAAGATAACTAGTAAAAGACTTGGAATTTATTAATCTATAAATAAATAAAAATATATTATAATAAACACAGATCTAAGGGACTAGATCTTAAAAAGGGGAGAAAAGTATTTCTACTCCACAGAAATATTAAAATAAAAATAACTATTATGGAGGGTTAATACTTCAAGCCTTCCTAATCCTAGAATGTCCTGTAAGCTTTTTCTCAATTAACTTCCTTACCTCTTATCTAATAGTATAAAAACTATCATGGTCCTGGTAGAGCACATGATCTAATATAGGGCCAGGCTTAGATAAATACCTAAGTCTGTAGAGCAGTTCTTGCTAAGTTACTTATATTATAGTTTTATAAAGGTATACTCTATAGATAATAATAGTATTAATTATAAAGAATAGGAATGCTAGATACAGTAGTAATAAGTGTCCTTTATATATCCTATTCTTAAACTACTATCCCTACCAGATAGACCAGACAAAGTTTCTACTATGGGATGAAAAAAATAGTCCCTAAAATACTAGCCTAAACCCTGATCTAAACTATTAACTTAAAGTAAATAGAAAGCATCCAAGCCAACTTATTAGACTACTAGCCTTAGTATCTATAAGAAAATAGCAAGGAAGACTTCCTAGATACCAAAGCCCAGCTCTATGGGACTAACCACTGCAGGAAATAATAGATATCCAGATATTAGAAAAACATAAGGAATAAGTAGCTCAGGACAATAAAATAGCCCTATCCTAATGGTCTAGAGATAGAACTAAGGTTATACTCTACTCAGATGGCTCCCAGCTTTAAAATAGTCAGAATAGTGCAGGGATATACAACCTAAAGTCTTAACAAGTATGGTCATGGAACCTAGGGCAAGAGTATAAAGTCTATAATATAAAACTATTTATTATTTAAAAAGTACTTAAGCATGCATATAAAGTAATATAAATAGAAATACTAGATATCTATATCTTCTCAGATAGCTAAGCAGCCCTTAAAAGGCTAAAGTCAGGCAACCCAGCTCAGGCACCCCTCCAGGAAATTTGGAAATAGACAAAGCAAATACATGCTAGAAAAATCAATATCTCCGTTCAATAGGTCCCAGGCTACTTAGGGATAATAGGAAATAAGATAGCAGATAAGGCAGCAAAATTTAGAGCAGAGGCCCCTACAAACCAACATCCCCCACTCTCTCTTGCCTATATAAAAAGGCAACTAAAAGTAAAATGCTTAGAGGAATAGGATAATTCTTGGAATACTATAAAAAAAGCAGATATTACCAGCAGTTTAAAACCAAAACTGCATGGAAACCAAATACTACCAACCTACCAAAGCACCTATTATCAACCATAACCCAGCTGAAGCTGGGTCACGGGTACTTTAGGTCATACCTCACCAGACTACCTGATTATGACTCAGATATATGCAATAGATGCTAAACCAGGTAGACCTAAACCTTATACCACCTAATTCTATTGTTGGTAGGTGGAGGTTATATAATAAAATATAAATTATATATACCTGGCCTTGACTATACCTAATTAGGTATAGGGTGGCGTTGATGATGGTATATATAATAAAGGAGTGTTTTGCCACTGAATGTGGACTTTGATTTT
>JAPDEH010000218.1:0-12881 GCA_027569075.1 Aspergillus asperescens | reverse complement strand
AAATCCTCTATCTTCTGGATTTGCTCCTGGCGGCCCACGAAATGTGGATTCCTCAGAAAGGGGATCATCACGTGGCGATTCCTGCTCGTATCTAATAATGATAATGAGATATCTGACGTCATAAAATTCTGCTAGACAGTCTACTAACCTTTGCGCTTTGTAGGCATCCAATATTCCAAGAACGCCTTTGCCGCCGATGCTCCGGTCGCTGCAGCGTACGCCTGCCACACCTTGCTCTTGTGGCTGTCGGCATAGTCACACACTCCCTTAATAATAATGCATGGAACATTATCCCAAACTCCGGCCCCCTCCATCTCAAATCCAATGACCTTCTCTCTTTTGACAATCTCATCTCGATTCTGTCCAGATTTCATCACCGTGTCGGCAGAGGCGACAGGTCCAATATATATGGAGGTCCGGATGGCGTCCGAGACCTCTTGACATCGGACCCGTTGACCTTGGTTGCAATCCAGCTCGTTGCAGTCCTTCCCCAATGCCTCCTCACAGATTTGATCAGGCGAGTCACTTCCAAAACAGGAGCACCCAGCAGAAGCATCACTGGAATGCTTATGAAGATAGCAGGCCTTGAATAGAATATCATCGACCCCTGGATGGCACCACTTGGTCCCTGTTTGCTGAAGGGCGCGAAGATACTGTTGCGCCTGGTCCTGAAGTTCTCTCCGAGCGTTTTCCGCACGAAGACCATTTAAAAGAGCCCGAATCTCTCGACCTGGCCTGCCCAGCGTGTCCTTGACCCCAGTCTTCCGTTGGAACCCCCCAGGGTATTGTCTGCCAAAGTCATATTCGATCACCGAGTCACTGATAATCACATCGCCTAAGAATATTCCCTGATACTCTGGTGGTGGCGGCGCGCCTCCGCAGATCCCAACCACTAGAGCCAGCCTGACGCCCGGGTAGCTGACTAGCAGGCTGGACGCAACACCTGCCGCACTTCCTTTGCCCATTCCAGGCAGATAGCACAGCACCACATCGTGCTTGCCAATCCGTCCATTTATATATGCATTCGCATCGCCTCGTTCTTTCCTGTAGTATTTTCCGAGCCGATCATAGGTTTCATCAAACAGGGCTTCGACCGCTTCCGCCTCGAGAGGGAGGGCGCAGATGATCGCGATCGCAAAGTCATCGCGGTTTCTCGGTCGCATTTCGCAGCACGGGTTGGAAGGGTTTCGTTAGAGACTCAAGCAGATTTTGCTATCTCAAGTTTCCTAATCAGAAGACCTGAAGATGGAGCGTCAGCAGAGCTGAAGTCATGGGGACGCTGAGGCAGTTCTATGGTTCGAAGCCTCGCGTCTGCATTCACCAACCACAGGGCTGCAATAGCCGCCCAGGAAGGGGCTTGGATGCCAACATCGCACCGCTCTTTTGAGCCAAAGGGTAGGGATGCTGTAATCTTTGTGCTTCTTATAAAGGCATGATTTGGTACCCAGTAAAGGAGATCTCTGGCCCAACTCGAGTCGGGCCGGCGTGGAGAACGGGTGGTTCCTTCCGCGGATTCACTTGGACGGAGGCACCATCTCCCCTCCCTGTTTGACGTGTTTGCATAAAAGTTTCCAGAATGTTTTGCAGCATGGAGCTAAGCCTAGTCAGGCAACTGCCCATCAACCCAGCACGATTGTGTCTACCTCGACGCTGTGAGCTTCAAACCCCGGAAACCTTGCTGTGGTGCAGGAGATGGTTGGAAATGGCACCAAATCTCTTGCTCTCAAAGATTCAGCTCATTTGTGACATGACCGCAAGCGGCGTGTCGATTTCGAAAACCGCTGATGCCGCTGAGTGCAGCAAACAGGCGGTTAAATATATTCGCTCTAATCTTCATGTCTTTGGCTCTCCAAGAGCCCCGCCAACTCGAGTTGGCCGAACAAGACTAATTACACCAGTCATGCTAGAAGCTCTGTGTGACCATCTTCTTGAAAAGCCTGGTCTGTACTTAGACGAGATGGCGGTTTTTCTGTGGGACGAGTTCGGCCTCCCAATAACAAACAGCAGTATAAGCCGGGCGCTTTCCTCCATCGGCTGGTCTAAAAAGACAATTCAGCGAAAAGCCAAAGAGCAGAATCCCGATCTACGGGACGAGTATATCCATGATATTTCCGAATTCAAATCACACCAACTTGTTTTTGTTGATAAATCCGGTTGTGACAAACGAATAGGATTTAGACGCACAGGCTGGTCGCCTTCCGGTGTTGCACCAGTACAAGTCACCCAATTTCACCGTGATCAGCGCTATCAAATACTCCCTGCATATTCCCAGGATGGTGTTGTCCTGGCCCGAATCTTCAGCGGTACCACGGATGCCATCGTTTTTGAAGAATTTATTGAGGATCTTCTCCTGCGTTGTGGGAAGTATCCCGCAGAAAGGTCTGTTCTTGTGATGGATAATGCTTCCTTTCATCATTCTAAGCGGGTAGAACAGTTATGTTTAGAGAAAGGCGTTATCTTGCTTTTCCTTCCACCATACTCGCCTGACCTGAACCCCATCGAAGAGTTCTTTGCCGAGCTTAAGGCCTATATTAAGAGAAACTGGAGTGTTTATGAGGAAGACCCTAATCATGGATTTAATACTTTCCTTGAACAGTGTGTGGATATGGTAGGAGGCCGCAAGGACAGCGCAAGAGGCCACTTCCGGCATGCAGGCCTGGTAATCGATGAGATTTAACTAAGGAACTCTTCTGTGATTGTATATAAGTTACGACCACAGACCTGCTGCTCATTTAGCATGGTACTGTTAAGTCGAATGCTTGGACCTATCACACAAATTGATACTGTATTTAGAGCTGCACTCGTAGCACTGGAGCTTGTCTTGGAACGATCTACACGTGCCACGTGGTAGCTCAGCCACAAGAGGCTTAGGACCAAGTGAGGCTGAAATCGTCACTACTGAAAATCATCCATTCAGTTAGGATTTATTCACGCAACCAGGTGTTCATATTCCCTCCATTACAGCACCGCTTGAATGAAACTTTCACAATATGAAGGACAGAGAGAACATGGTCAAGGAGTATGATCCGGTCTTCACTTCACCTATCCCCGTTGTTCAACCCATTGACGAATATCATTCACGAAACGCCGGGCCACGCCAACTTTGACCCCCTGTTTAATGAAAAACTCCGGATCTTTATCTTCATGAATTTGTTTGAGATCAAGTCCATTTGCTAACGCCAACTCACGGGCCTTCTCGATGTCGTCCTTTAGAGTTTCAGAGTCAACCCTAGATTGATACCAGTGACTATACTCTCTCACCGCAATGTCTAGCGGAAGATCCGGAATTAAAAGCATATCAACCATATCTGAACTTGAATATGGCAACAAAGATGGAGTATCATCTGGGGTGGCGAGCATTGGTCCCTGCAGAGAGTGTGGCAAAAAGTTGATGTTGATAGGAACACCCGATCCATGGGACTGAGAACTTTTGGTTAATTTCAGTTGTCTCTCTTGCCGCTGCTGCTCCTCTGCGTAAAGCTCATCTTGAATCCCAATAGGCATATCATCGTGCGTGTTAAAAACATGGCCACCTTCTACTAGACGGGCAAGACGTTTAACATGATAAGTTAAAAGTCTGTAATGCTTCTTTCCGACGGGATCCTGCCAGCAGTACCCGTTTTTGTTCTGACATGGAGGCCCAGGATAACGCATCTTTCTGTATACGTCCTGCCAAGCGGAAGCTTGTCCGGACATATTCTCAGCATCGATTTGTGCATCCCGTTCAGCCATCATCCGCTTTGTCACTGAGGTAGAAGCTCTCTTTTCGCCTCTTGAAGAACTAGCGTTGCTGTCTTCTATATAGTTAATGGATATTTGAAGTTTGATCTGTTTTCCAAGGCGGAAGAGATTGCTCCATATCAAGAGTTGTTTTTCAATAACTGCCCATCGCATATTAGTCCGTTCAAATTGTTAGTGGAGATCTTGCTGGGTCCGATCTCTGACGGAGGCCACAATAGAGAGATCATCCAGTCTCACCCTCCGGGTATGATCCACCTTACGATTCTTCACCTTTTCGGCAGCATCTTTCAGCAAGTGCTGCCAAAATTCACTTGGCTTGATTACTACGTCTGGCTCAGTCACCTGCGCAATGTTCTTGCCGTTAATGGTTACTTTCTAGTTGATGCGATAGTGGATATAGATAGGTGGCTGCTCATTGTAGACTCGTTTCTCATCCCAGTCTGCGATCGGAAGGAATACTAGTTGTGTAGATTGTGGCTGGCAATTGGTAGGAAGATGGTCATTGGGTACGTAGTCTGGGGAAAAGCATGACGGTGTGGACGGATGGCCGAAGTTACCCGGGGTTGGGGCATAATCTAGAGCGCTATTCCAAGGGTCGGGTGGCTGAGTCTGGAAAGTGTCATCTGCCTCACAAGGACTGTATGCCATCGCTTGGAAGACAAAAAGAGCGACAGACCACCTAGAATGAGCCATGAATGTCAGCCATACACCAGTGTGTGTTCAAATGTCGGAGAAGATGGCGGCTGACAGGCCAAGTAGAGAAGCTACCAGTAACATTAAGCTCGCTATTAGTTAAGACTCGTATTACGAAGTAATCAACCCTTGCGTGTCGGGTTGGACGTTGTGAAATGCCTATTCTTCGGAGGGAAAAGGAGTCATTCCAGTGTTGACAGATTTCCCAAAACGTGGCACGTGGTTTCCTGACTAAGTTTAGCGCTGCAGCTGAGAACCTTCTAGAAACTTTCGCGCGTGCAAACATGACAAAATAGTGGGGCAAACAAGCGGATACCACAACGCGAGCCGGCACAGGAACACCCGTTCCCAAATCTAACTCTAAACTCCAGTCTCCAGTCTGACCTGAGTTGCGCAAGCTGATTGCCTCCTTAGCTTAACTGGTCGTGCCATCTCGAGAACCTCATTTAACTAATTACTGGCTGCGTCAATGGACTAAGACGATGTGATGTCGACCTCCGCGCTGCCCTTGCTCTGGGCGGCTAATGCTGCCCTGTGGTTGGTGACTAGAGATGGTGAGGCAGTGCACACAACTGCCTCAGCGTCCCCCCAATTTCAGCTCTGCTTTCCCGGCATCTCCAAACATTGTCGTTGAAAGCTTGAGATAGCAAATCTGCTTGAGTCACTATCTGCAACCTTCAAAAATCCATCCTGTGAAATGCGACCGAGAAGCCGCGACGACTTTGCGATCGCGATCATCTGTGCCCTCCCTCTCGAGGCAGAAGCGGTCGAAGCCCTGTTTGATGACACCTATGATCGGCTTGGAAAATATTACGGCAAACAACGAGGCGACGCGAATGCATACATAAATGGACAGATTGGCAAGCACGATGTGGTGCTGTGCTACATGCCTGGAATGGGTAAGGGAAGTGCAGCCGGTGTTGCGTCTAGCCTGCTAGTCAGCTACCCGGGCGTCAAGCTTGCTCTAGTCGTTGGGATCTGTGGGGGTGCTCCTTCTCCACCTGACTACCAAGCGATATTCCTTGGTGATGTGATCATCAGTGATTCGGTGATCGAATACGACTTTGGCAGGCAATACCCGGGTGGGTTCCAACGGAAGACTGGTGTCAAGGACATGCTGGGCAGGCCAGGTCGAGAGATCCGGGCTCTTCTAAATGGTCTTCAGGCGGAGAATGCTCGCAGGGAACTTCAGGACCAGGTGCAACAGTATCTTCACACCCTTCAACAAACAGGGACCAAGTGGTGTCATCCAGGAGTAAATGATATTCTTTTCAACGCCTGCTATCTTCATAAGCATTACAGTAATGCTTCTCCTCCTAAATGCTCCTGTTTTGGGAGTAACTCACCGGACCAAATTTGCGAGGAGGCACTGGGTCAGGACTGCAGCGAGCTGGATTGCGACCAAGGTCAACAAGCCCGATGTCGAGCGATTCCGGGAGCCGTCTGCTCTATACATATAGGGCCAGTTGCTTCCGCTGACACCGTCATGAAGTCCGGACAGCACCGTGATGAAATCGTTCGAAGGGAAAAGGTAATTGGGTTTGAGATGGAGGGCGCAGGTGTATGGGACAATGTTCCGTGCATCATTATCAAGGGGGTCTGTGACTATGCCGACAGCCATAAGAGCAAGTTGTGGCAGGCATACGCTGCAGCGACCGGAGCCTCGGCAACAAAGGCTTTCTTGGAATATTGGATGCCTCACACTCGCGAAATCCATGGGCCGACTGGGCTAAAATGGCCCTTTCAGCAAATCAATTATCCTATGAACTCCCCAATTGCTGGTCGGGATATAGGGAATGTTATCTACAACACATATTATCATGGTGGCAACCCAACAGTCTAGCCGCCCGGATTATGTGCTGGGAATACCAAAGTTTTCATACTGCTCAGGTCACACAGCCATTGTGATTCGCCTGAGCCTTGTTCTAAATGGCCATGAGAATCTACACAACCGTTCGGACTTGATAGCGACAATCCCTCTAAACACGGCGGTGCTGATTGTTCGAACTCCAGCGAGAGTATTGACATTGCAAAAAGTGTCAAGAACAGAATGTTATCTCACGCTCAAGGACGATTATGACTGAGGAAGGTTATCATATCCCAATCGAATTATAACATGATAGTGCTTATCCTATAGCGAATGAATTATTAAAATCACTCCCTAGGGTTTCTGTAGGGAAACTGCACAGTAGGCGACCAGGTCCCTTCATGCAAAACTTTATGGATACAGACAGATACCGTACGCTAGGGCTATGTCAAATCTCCTCTTAACAGAACCGCGAGATTCTTTTACTATGCTATTTTTCTCTTCTTGTAGCCCAACCTCTAACTCATCACAGCTTGAGCGCTCCAGCGTATACAAGCCCCGTTCTAAAATCAATAAAGAGCTTGCAGGTGGCTGAACCGCCTTACTCATCCCTTGCGTAGAGCTCTGCCTTATAGTATGCTGAGAACCTATGGCCATTTAAGGCAGCTTAGATGGAAAATAACATGTGCTCGAGCATGCAGGATACGGGTTCTGTAGAGGGGACGATCTATTTAGTACACGGTATGAGAATTGAAGATTGCAGAAAGTAGGAATTTCCCGATAACTCTTCGCTCTAGCAAGACTGACGCTGTAGAATTACAGTAGCATGCAGTATAGGTGGTCACTTTTCCTTAGGACTATTTTAGTACACAAAACTTTAGCAGCATCTTTAAAAATTCAGCTTTTCTTTCTAGTAGCGCCTGCGGCCGGTAAAGCAGGATTATCGCCGCTTCGGAGACTAATAGGAGACTACCAACGAACGCCGGACACGTCGCCTGCGACATAAGCAAGTCGCATCACAAGCCCGGGCGGGAATCATCGGTTTCTGAATGATAAATCGTGCTCTTCCCCAACTGATTTTGAAAATATTCTGTTGTCTCTCACAATTATTTCATTTGCTGCGAGGTTGGCTTGCATACATCCAGTCTAAAACATGAGCAACACTAGTACTGGATTTCGAGGCGTTGGCCGATCCGCGGGAGGCGTAAGAACTCTTCATGAGGTGACTGGTGTTTCAAGTCCCAGCTGAGTGGCGGAACACTAAATTTTATGAAGGACAAAGTTACTCATGAGCTGAAACACCAGGACACGTCAAACCCGCGGCAAGAGATCCACGGCCCTAAAGAGGCACCAGTCGCAGGTCGTGACATCAAGGGTATTTCCTATTGTAAGGCTTTTTGAGTTAACACACATATGTCTATTCTCTGCTGACTGGATCTGTGCTATGACTAGCCGGAGGTACAACGGATGGCAATGAAGGCTCGAAAGATTCTTTGGAGCTTGCTGAGGATCCTAGAACGGATGAGGGCAGCAATTCCCCTGCGACTCAAAAGATAACCTTCCCAGTGAGGTCACCTATTGCTGGACGTGACATCGGCAATATTACCTATTGTAAGTCAATTCCCAGTATCTGAGACGAGGACTAAAAGCACTAAATTGCTTACAACTTGGCTCAACTAGGAGCTTGGAATGACGGAAACCTGTTGCAGTTCTCTGTCATGAACGGGTGTCTAAATGCGACGTACAGTAGCCATTATGATAGGATTTTCCTTTGAAAAAAGCCCACTGCGTGCCTACAGTGTTGAACTCGTATTACTGTAAAGTCTCGAGGTCTCATTTCGTACAGTATATAGCATGCGACCTGTTGAGTATGACCCGTCCCAATGCTCATGTATTTGGCTCCCAAATATCTGTGCCAACTCGAACTGGGAGAACGAGTCTGAAGACACCAGTCGTACTGGCAGCTCTGTGACCATGTTCGGAAGGAGCCCGGTCTGTACCTAGACAAGATGACAATTTCTCTATTGGACAAGCTCGGCCCTTATATGGCAGCGAGCTGAACCAAGAGCATCCTTCAATCGGATGGTCTAAGAAGACATTTTAGCAACGAAACAAAAAGGAGTTTCAAATTTGCTACACGAGAATGTTCATGAGGATATGCCTGACTTTATGCCATGTCACGAACGACTTGAATGTTCGACAGCGATGCGATAGTGAATAGATATAGGTTCCTGCTCATGTAGACCCATTCCTTGTACCAGTTCGCCTTCGGTAGGAATACTAGTAGTGCAGCTTGTGGCTGGCCATTGGGAGGAGGAGGGTTATTGGGTAGATGAGCTGGGGTGAAGAATAACGGTGTCGGATGCATGACCGAAGCTACCCGGGATTGTGGCGTGGATTCCTGACTAAGTTTAGCGCAGCATTAGAGAACCTTCTAGAGGCTTTCGTGCAAACACGACAAACAGTGGGTCGCCCGAGCGGATACCCACAAGGCGAGCCGGGACAGGAACACCCATCCATCCCCTAACTCCAGTCCTGAGTTGGGCAAGCTGAGTGCCTACTTAACTAACTCTGCCATTTCAAAAGCCTCATATAACCGATTGCTGGCTGCCTCAACTCACAAGGACAATGTGATGCCGATATCCGCGCTACCCGCTTCTGGGCGGCTAATGCAGCCCTGTGGTTGGTAAGTAGAGATGGAGAGGCTGTGAACGCAACTGGCTCAGCGTCCCCACGACTTCAGCTATGCTTTCCCTCCAACTTTAGGCCTTCCCATTCAAATCTTCAGATAGCAAGACTGCTTGAATCTCTATCTCGATTCTAAACCCTCCCATAACCTATGCTGCGAAATGCGACCGAGAAGCCGCGATGACTTTGCGATCGCGATCATCTGCGCCCTGCCAATTGAGGCAAAAGCGGTCGAAGCCCTGTTTGACGAAACCTATGATCAGCTTGGAAGACACTACGGCAAACAACGAGGCAACGCGAATGCATACATAAATGGACAGATTGGCAAGCACGATGTGGTGCTGTGCTATATACCTGGAATGGGCAAGGGCAGTGCAGCTGGTGTTGCGTCCGGCCTGCTAGTCAGCTACCCGGGGGTCAGGCTTGCTCTAGTTGTTGGGATTTGCGGAGGTGCACCACCGCCACCAGATTATCAAGAGATCTTCCTTGGTAATGTAATTATTAGTGACTCGGTGATTGAGTACAACTTTGGCAGACAATACTTGGGTGGTTCTAAACAAAAGGCAGCAGTTAAGGACACGCTGGGCAGGCCAGGTCAAGAGATTCGGGCTCTTCTAAATGGTCTTCGGGCGGAGAATGCTCGCAGGGAACTTCAGGACCAGGTGCAACAGTATCTTCACACCCTTTAACAAACAGGGACCAAGTGGGTTTATCCATGGGTTGATAACATTCTATTCAAGGCCTGTTATCTTCATAAGCATTATAGTAATGCTTCTACTGGTTGCTCCTGTTTCGGATGTGACTCACCGGACCAAATCTGCGAGGAAGCATTGGGAAAGGATTGTAACGAGCTTTATTGCGGCCAAAGTCAACAAGTCAGACGCCGAGAGATCTCGGACGCCGTTCAGACTTCTAAAGGGTCATGTAGAGATGTAGCTAGAAGTCTTATTTTGTTGCTTGTATAGAGGAGAACTAGGGTACAATTGAAAGTTCGATGTGGCCTCCAGCGGAACAACAGTAGTTCCGCTTCCAAGGCTCGTGGCCCTATCGCAGAGCCTCAGGCAACACCGTAACAACGTTGCCTTAGGCACCCGCCATAGCCACCTCAGGCATTGCCATTCTGCACAGACCACTATTCATATTGGATCTGTTGTTTCCGCTGACACCGTCATGAAATCTGGACTGCGTCGAGATGAGATAGTCATAAGAGAGAAGGTAATTGGGTTTGAGATGGAGGGCGCAGGGGTATGGGACAACATTCCGTGCATTATTATCAAGGGGGTTTGTGACTATGCCGACAGCCACAAGAACAAGTTGTGGCAGGCGTACGCTGCGGCGACCGGAGCATCGGCGGCAAAGGCTTTCTTGGAATATTGGATGCCTAACGCACACGAAATCCATGGACTTACAACCCTAATGTCGCCGTCCCAGGTGATCTATAGTCCCACCAAATCCCCCATTGCGGGTGGGAATATTGGGAACATTACCTACAACACATATTATCATGGTGGCAACCTAGTAGGCAACCCGCCCGGGTCAGCTGATGCACACCACGCAGGTTAGTAACCTCTCTACGGAGACTTTTGGCATATCAGATGACTTATCAACCTTGATAGTCTCAAGCAAAAATCGTCAACTGATGATTCCCTTCGCGAGAAACCCGCATTTCTGGGGCCGCCAGGAGGAAATTCAGAAGCTAGAGGATTTTAAATCTATGCCAGACGGATCAAGAAAACTTGCCGTCACCGGACTGGGCGGTGTGGGAAAGACGCAGATTGCTCTGGAGTTAGCGTACCGCTTACGAGACCGAGAGCCTGAATGTTCGATCTTCTGGATCCCATGCACCAGCTACGAGGCTGTTGAACAGGCTTTCATGACCATTGCACAAGTGGTGGGGCTCCAAGATGTGGAGCCAGCAGAGGTAAAGGAATGCCTCAGGATCTACTTTAGCCAATCCAGCAAAAAGTGGATCCTGATCTTCGACAATGCGGATGAATTCGAGATGTGGACCAAGGGCAGCCTGACAGCACCACCACTCAAGGATGTTATCCCTTGGAGTGAAAATGGCCACGTACTCTTCACATCGCGCAATCGGCAGCTTGCATTGAAACTGGCAGGATCAAACGTGGTCTCCGTTCCTGATGTGGATCCAAATATATGTTATTACTGGGTGAACAGGAATCGAGCATAATAGAACTGCTTGGCAAGGAGTTTGAGGATGACGGACGCTACGCAGATATTCAGAACCCAGTGGCTATAACCTGGCTGGTCTCCTTCACGCAAATCCACCGAATGGATCCAATAGCAAGCGACTATCTGTCGTTCATGGCTTGCATTAACCCACAAGATATACCAGAGTCAATTCTTCCGACCACAACTTTGGCAACCCAAATAGTGGAAGCATTGGGTCTCCTTAAAGCATATTCCTTTGTTAGTGCACAGGTTGATAACAGCATATTTAGTCTTCACCGACTTGTGCATCTTGCCACTCGAATTTGGCTGAGGAAAAGACAGAGACTTGAAAGTTGGGTAGAGAAAGCTGCCGGCCAGTTGAACAAGATTTTTCCCAAGAGCGACCATGACAATCGACAAAAGTGGAGGGAGTACCTACCTCATGCGCTGTATCTGGCGTACAGCGCAGAATTTCTGGCTCTCCAGTACAACTACCATGGCTTCCTTGCAAGAACAGGAAGCTGTCTGCGGAGTGATGGAAGATATGGCGAGGCAGAGATTATATTTCGAAACGTCCTAGAAATGCGAGAAAAAGCCTGTGGACCAGAACATCGTGATACTCTGACCAGTGTCCGCCGGCTTGGCTCAGTACTTGCACGACAGGGCAAGTATGCAGAGGCAGAGGCCATGCATCAACGGGCTCTCCAAGGTCGTGAGGAGGTGCTTGGTCCTGAGCATCCTGATACTCTGACCAGCATGCACAGCCTTGCCTTTACTTTAAAGCGACTTTAGAAAGTTCTCAGACGCTCTGAGCCTTCTTAATAAATGTGCAGACCTCCGCAACCAAGTATTAGGCTCACACCATCCCTACGCGATATCCTCAAATGACGCCCTTCGGGCCTGGAAAATAGCACCAAACCAGTCCTTAGCAGGCTAGCCACCACGTGTGTTATCAAACAATCCGCCTCCCAACTCAACTTCAGGTCACGCGTCTGCCATTGATCATATCGCCTCAGTTTCAACACTGTTCGTCGGAAACACCAAGTCTTCATGAATATCTTTCGCAAACAATGATGTGCGGGTTTGATCTCATTTTCTGTCCTAGTTTAACCACGGCTCATGATCCAGCACCTGACACAATTTGTTGTCATAGCTAATATCAACCTTACGCTCTCTAACTCTCCACCTGTGTTGTAATAAGCCAACCCTTTTTTTGGTGGGGGGGGCGGGGGCACCAACTACTACATAAAGCATATATAACAAGCCTGGCGAGTTTTACGCCCAAGTTGGTATTATGGGATGGATATAGGATAAAAATTACGGCAAGGTTTACAAATATGAGAGGTAGTATTTCGCGTGCCTTTCACGTATACCCCACTGGAAGAGATATGTGTATTAAAGCACATGTAGGGGAAAGTCAGGCTAGAACTGAGGAAATTTCAAGACAAGACATAGCTTGCCAAGTGAATTAATTACTGCGCTAACCGTATACGAGTTAGCCCCACTCTGAGGGTTCGACAAATAAACTTGCAATGTTCTGGGTGGGCAGGGCGGTTGTGCAAGGCACTGTATGTTCCCGAACTTCTCTCCCTTTTCAACTTCTCTCCCTTTTCAACTTCTCTCCCTTTTCAACTTCTCTCCCTTTTCAACTTCTCTCCCTTTTCAACTTCTCTCCCTTTTCAACTTCTCTCCCTTTTCAACTTCTCTCCCTTCTCGATCTGCGCTTCCCCCGCTGCGCTCCCCCAGCATTGGGGAAAAGGGGTAGGAACATAGTTCCTTA
>JAPDEH010000217.1:0-13013 GCA_027569075.1 Aspergillus asperescens | reverse complement strand
CAAGCTAAGCATCTTAGTTAAATTATAATATCTTATCTTTATTTTTTAGTATATTTATTTCTAGTTTTTTAATATTAATTATATAGTCTGGTTATCTGCTTAGTATATTAGCAGCAATATTTTTTTTCCTTTAATATATTTAATCTGAAACTTGAACTTGGCTAAGTACTAAGCTTATTAAACTTATCTTCTAATTAATTCTTTTAAGGTCATGAAATAGGTTAGATTCTTATAGTCTATCTAAACTATAACTTTTTCCCTTACTCCTTATAGATAGTATTTCTAATACTTAAATCCTTTAATAATTACAAGTATCTCTCTATTATATGTGTTATAATAGTATTTTACTATAAGATAGTATATATATTATATTTTTTTATATTTATTAGTTACTAGTAGCCTGTGCATGAGATACCCTGGTTCTTTTCTTTTATAATTATATTATTTCTTATTAAAGGGATATTCTTGTATACTTGTCCTTTATAATTAGTAATAACAGGTACTATCTAAAAGCTCTTTTTATAAACTAATACTATAGATATTAGTTATTATAGTATAGTAACTAATAAATTTATCTATATATTTATGGGTCCTAAGTTAGGTAGTATTAATATCTATAGTCTGGTACATGTCCTATTTTTTTCATTATATAATCTTATTTTTTTAATTAATAATTATTTATACTTTTTAGCAAGTTTAATATTAACTTTTTTATATTCTTTATATTTTTAGAATATTTATTTATAATACTTCTTATATTTATTAATATAATCTTACTATATTTTTTCTAAATTCTCCTAGTATTTTACTAATACAGGCATGTAATTATAGTTATAATTATCTATATCTTTCTTTATCTTATCTTGCAGAGTATTCTAATTATCTTCTTAATCCCTTAGATAATTATTTCTATTATTAGTTACTGCTAGCCCTTTATAATACTTATAAGCTAGAAAAAGTTCTTTAGTAATTAAATTATTCTGCTTTTCTTATATTTTTTAAAATTCTGTTAATTTATTTTTTTACTTAGCTAGTAATCTAATCCCTTTTTATAATTTATAAAGTATTCTTTATATTTATTATTACTATCCCATGTATTATCTAGTTTCTACAGTTTCTTATTAGTTTTATTATTTCTAATATATTTTTTTATATTTTTATATAGCTGTTTAAGTCTACTTTTTTTTATTATACTTTAGTTATTAGTAGATTACTTCTTTTATTTTAGTAATACTTTATCTAACTTTCTCAAGTCTTTATTTTTAGCTATTTTTTTAGTTATAAAGATTTTAATTATTACTTCCTGAAGCATGTTTTTTAATAGTATGTTTATTAAATAGGTGGTGTTAATTTATAAGTTATGGATGGCTAGTCTATTACTTTTTTACTTTAATTAATAGTATTATATTATATATCCTGTTTTATTATATTTAAAGTATTTTCTGTTAAACTTTTTCTTTTTCCTACCTGGCCTACTTGCTATAAGGGCAGTATTAAGTTATATCTTAATATCTCTATCCATATCCTGTGTATTCAGTTTTTACTTTCTTTTTTTGTTAAATTACTTATTTTTAAAGTATTATTCTGTTAATCTTATTTTAATTTTTGATACTTAGTCAACTAATTTATTAAGGGTATCTATATTATTATTAATTAGGGCTAATGCATTCTTAGATCCTTTCTTAAAGCCCTTAGTAGTATAATAATCTGAATAAGGTATTATTCCATAACAGGTTAAAGGTAAGCTGGTGAAACTTGGTAGTATATTCTCTAATAATTATCTTGTCTTAATACAGCTGGTATATTTATTATATAGCTATTTATTCTATATTAGTTTCTTTAAATACCTTAGTAATTTATTTTTTAAAGTTTTTGTAATTAGTAAATATTTTTTTAGTTATAGTTTTCTGTTTATTTACTAGCTTCTCCTGGTAGTCTCTTATATATAGCTTAAACTAGCTAAAGGCTACTCCTTTAAGGTAGGTTACTATAAATATAACTTTATCTTTTTTATTAGTAGTATTAAGATTATTAATCTGCAGATACATGTCCATACTTATTAGATATACTTTTAAAGTAGCTTGCTTACTTTTAAACTTAATTATCATATTTATCTTAACTTCTTTAAATAACTAAAAGTCATAGATTTCTTAGGTAATTCCTGCAATAACTCCTTTTATATACTTAATTTCTTAAGTCTGGGTTATAGTTAAGTGGTTAGCTGAGCTGCTTAAGGTATTAAACTTCTAGCTATTGTTAATAATAGATATTCTGATCTTTACTTGAACTTAGGGTCTGTTATTATTAGATAAGGTCAGCTGTTCTGTCTTAAGTTATCAGACCTTAAGGATTATTCTATGGACAAGTAGAAGATTGTTTATAGGTATATTAATAAGGTAATATAGATATATATAGTAGTAATAAAGTAAACAGTAGACTAGTTATGCTTCTGAAGATAATAGACAGTAAGTAAAACTCCTAGGTACAGTGTGTAATGACAGTCCTTAAATACCTAATGTCTGTTATATCCATTGATCATATATATAGTTCACCTGATTATAAATACTTGATCACTTGATACTACTGTCAGAGAACGCGGACATTGTCAGCCAATAAACCTACTGCGCCGCAGCCTACGCTGTGACAACAGCGGAGAAATAATGGACTGACTTATTGTATCAGGGATATAATGCTAAGACAAATTGGGACTACAGTCATCCTTGTCATGCCCTTGGAGTATGAGCAGGATGACTAGGTAAAGAGATCATGCCGGGAGAGCATGAGTAGCATGACGGACATTAGGTATTTAAGGACTGTTATTATGCACTGTATCTAGAGTTTTTACTTACTATTTATTATCTTTAGAAGCATAACTAGTCTACTGTTTACTTTATTACTACTATATATATCTATATTACCTTATTAATATACCTATAAATAATCTTTTACTTATCTGCAGAATAATCCTTAAGGTCTAATAACTTAAGACAGAACAGCTAATCTTATCTAATAATAATGGACCCTAAGTTTAAGTAAAGATCAGAATATCTATTATTAATAATAGCTAGAAGTTTAATACCTTAAGCAGCTCAGCTAACTACTTAACTAATTATAGCCCAGGCTTAAGAAATTAAGTATATAAAAAAAGTTATTACAGAAATTACCTAAAAAAATTATAATCTTTAGTTATTTAAAGGGGTTAAGATAAATAAGATAATTAAGTTTAAAGGTAAGCAAGCTATTTTAAGAATATATCTAATAAGTATAAACATGTATCTGTGGATTAATAATCTTAATATTACTAATAAAAAAATAAAGTTATATTTATAATAATCTATCTTAAAGGAGCAGCCTTTAGCTAGTTTAAGCTATATATAAGGGACTACTAGGAGGAGCTAGTAAGCAGATAAAAAACTATAATTAAAAAAATATTTATTAATTACAAGAACTTTAAAAAAAAGATTACTAAGGTATTTAAAAAAACTAATATAAAATAAATAGCTGTATAACAGATGCACCAGCTGTATTAAGATAAGATAATTATTAAAAAATATACTGCTAAGTTCTACCAGCTTGCCTCTAACCTGCCATAGGATAATACCTTATTTAGATTATTATACTATTAAGGGCTTTAAGGAAAGACTAAAGACATATTAGCCCTAATTAATAATAATACAGATACCCTTGATAAATTAGTTAACTAAGTATTAAAGATTAAAATAAGATTAACAGAATAATATTTTAAAAACAAGTAATTTAATAAAAAAAGAAAGTAAAAACTAAATACACAGGATAGAGATAGAGATATTAAGATATAATTTAATACTGCCCTTACAGCAAGTAGGCCAGGTAGAAAAAAAAAGTTTAACAGGAAATATTTTAAATATAATAAAACAGGATATATAGTATAACACTGTTAATTAAAGTAAAAAAATAATAAACTAGCTATTTATAACTTATAAATTAATACCACCTATTAAATAAATATACTATTAAAAGATATACTTTAGGAAGTAATAATTAAACCCTTTATAACTAAAAAGATAGCTAAAGATAAAAAAAGACTTAAGAGAGTTAGAGTATTACTAAAATAAAAAAAGTAATTTATTAATAGCTAGAAAGTAATAAAAAAAGTAGAGACTTAAATAGCTGTATAAAGATATAAAGAAATATATTAGAAGTAACAAGACTAATAAGAAACTGAAGAAACTAAATAATATATAAAATAGTAATAATAAATATAAAAAATACTTTACAGATCTTAAAAAAAGTTAGATTACTAGCTAAGTAAAAAAAATAAATTAATAAAACCTTAAAAAATATAAAAAAAATAGAATAACTTAATTACTAAAGAACTTCTTCTAGCCTATAAGTATTATAAAAAGCTAGTAGTAACTAATAATAAAAATAGCTATCTAAGAAATTAAAAAAATAATTAGAATACTTTATAAGATAAGATAGAGAAAAATATAGATAATTATAACTATAATTACATACCTATATTAGTAAAATATTAAAAGAACTTAGGAAAAATATAGTAAGATTATATTAATAGATATAAGAAGGATAATATATATATTATATTTTTTTATATTTACTAGTTATTAATAACCTATATATAAGATGCCCTGGTTCTTCTCTTTTATAATTATATTATTTCTTATTAAAGGGATATTCTTATATATTTAAGTCCTTTATAGTTAATAGTAGCAGCTACTATCTAAAAGTTTTTTTTATAAACTAATACTATAGGTATTAGTTATTATAATATAATAACTAATAAATTTATCTATATATTTATAGGTCTTAAGTTAGGTAGTATTAATATCTATAATCTGGTATATATCCTATTTTTCTATTATATAATCCTATTCCTTTTTTAATTAATAATTATTTATATTTTTTAGTAAGTTTAATATTAACTTTTTTATATTCTTTATATTCTTAAAATATTTATTTATAATAATAATATAATATTTATTTAGCTAAGAAGCACAAGACAGATATTTTAAATTTAAAATCAGATTTAAAAAAAGATACTAGAAGATTATCTAACTAGCTACTATAAAGAATTATAAGTTAATTATAATTATTATAAAAATAAATAGTAAAAAGGTATAAGTACTATTAGATTTAGGAGTAATTAAAGAATTTATTAGAAAATAATTTATAATTAAATTAGGGATTATAACTTATTAGACTAGATAAATAAAATAATCTACAGCTTTAATAAAAAGATAATATATAATAGACTAGAACTGCAGACTAACTAGATATAGATTAAATTAGAAGGATTTTATAAGTAGGTATTTTTAAAAATCATGCCTGTTAATAAATAACTTTATAATAAAGTTTTAAAATAATATAATTATAATAATACAAGCTAAATATTTAATAAATAACTAGATAAGTTATAATTAAGAAGTAATAGCTTAAAACCAAGAAACTATACTATAAAAAAAATAAGGATTAAGAAAATTATTAAATAATTTATATATTTTTTTTTATTTATTCTTCCATATTAGAGAGCATTTTTCAGTCAAAGACTATGCATGCTCTACCTGCCACCTCTAGGCAGCAGGATTTCACTACTTTCTTAGATACAGGTAGCAGACATATATGTTTAAGGCTGAACATTAAAGACAGTGGGGGGGTTTTCAGGCAGGTTTCCCTCCTTATGGGAGGGTTGGTAGGTATTTCTTGAATTCTTTCTTCAGAAGAGCCCTAAGGGCATTGTTGATTCTAGGTCTGGCCCTAGTGGGGGTGTCATGTAACTAGATAGATAAGGGGACCAATCTCATCTATTAGTCACGTGACTGTGGTAATGTTGTGCCGGCGGGGGGATTCGAACCCCCAACCTCCCGTGCCAGAACGGGTGTTGCCTCTGTGACTTTACCACTACGCCACAGCACCGACTAAATAATTTATATAAATAGCCTTTAGAACTTTTTCTTTATAGGTTATCTGTAAATAAAGCATTACTAGCACATATAAATATTAGATTTCTAATATATTAACCAGAATATTTAATAGCTAAATTTTTAGTCCCATATAGATAGGATATAGTATGATTAACAGCATTAATATACTTTTCATGTAGGTTGGTTAAATATTCTGATAGTATCTAAGCTGCTTTTGCTATATCTGGTCATGTAATAACTGTAGTATATAATAATAAGCCAACCTTTTATTAATAATAATAAATAAGCTTATTAGATGCTTAGTATTTATTATTTATAATCAGATTTTTACATAGTAAAGGTATTTTAGGTGATTTCATGCTCATTAAATTAAATTTATAAGTAATTTTTTTAATATAATTATCTTAGTATATTTATAATCTTTTATTAGGGTAATTCCTTATAATTTTAATATTAAAAAATTAGTTTGCTTTACCTATTTTCTTAAGCTTATATTTATTTTTAAGCTTGTTTTTAAAGTTAATAGCCATGGTTTTATTTTTAAGATAATATATAAGCATTATATTATCCATAAAGACTATTAATATAAGCTTATTATTTAAATATAGGCATAGATCTTCAGATATAGGAATTAATTCTAATTTTTTTAATATATTTTTTAGATCCTTTTATTATAGTAATCCAGATCTTTACAGTCTATATAAAGCTTTATATAATTTTAAAGCTTTATTTTTTTTTAAATAATAACCAGGTAGATAGCTTACATATATATCTTTATTTAATAAGCTATTTAGATATGTATTAACTATATTAAATTGCAAGATTTCTAGGTTAAACATAGCTATTAGAGCTAATAAAGTCCTTAGGGTTCTGGCTGCTAGTATTATTACCCTAGTATCTTACTTATTTATAATCTAAAGATCTTCTTATATATATACATGCTTTAAACTTTAACAAGAATCTATTAAAGTTAATTTTATATATAAAAACCTATTTTAATAGTAATATTTACTTATTTTTTATAGATTCCTTTAATATTAAACTCCAGGTATTTATATTTTCAAGCTTTAGTATTTAACCTCTGCAGCTTGCATGAATTCTGCTTTATATCTATAATTTAGAGTATCTTTCCATGTCTCTGGGGGATCTGGCAGATCATCTTAAGACCTTTTTAGATTTTTTTAATATAGCTGTAAAAAATGCTTGTAAGAATAGTTAAAATAGCTATATATTATTAAATACATGCCTTTTTAATAGTAAATCAGGGAATAAAGATCTATTCTGCTTATTTATATAGTCTTTATTATTAATTAAGACTATTAGTAATAATGGAACTGGTGTAACTGGTTAATCTCTAAATATTTGATCTTCTGGTTCTTAAGCTTGAGTTATCTGATTATCAGATTAAGGTTTAATTTAAGTTATCTGATCATCTTAATAAGATTAATCAGATTAATCAGTATTTTAATATGTTGTTTACTTAATTAATTAATCAAATTCTTCTCTAGATAGTACCTCTAGAGATTGGTTATTTTAATTATTAATAAGCTTATGCTTAATATTTTGCTTATATAAATTAGATTATTAAAAATATAGTCTCTAGTATATATAACTTTATGTTTTATAAAGATCTATATTCTCTAGATATTATAAGTAATATATTACTAAGTATTTTATTAAAGCATGTGGCTTTAGTTTTTATAGGCGTGGCAACCATAGACCTTTAAGTTCTTTAAATCTGGTTGATTTTATATATAGCTTAGTTTATACTAAAACAAAATTAAGGATTACTAATACAACTATAGAGTAATCTAATCAATCTTATTAATCTAATAAGATAACCTTAAATCAACAACATCCTTATTATCCATGCAAAGATAAGCTAAATAATAGCTATTATAAATTCAAAGACTGTCCTTATATTAATAAGGAAAATTAACTAACTGGCTGGCAATCAGATACAGAAGCCATGAAACATTTTGAAAACAGGTGTAATAGATCATTAAATTATAAAAAGGCACTTAAAAAAGTAAAAAACAAGTATTTAAGTCAGAATATAAAAAATAAGCATGCTAGCTTACTACAAGTTACCATGATAACTAACTAAAGGAATTCTTCTTTAATTCCTAATAATATATGGGCCTTTAATACAGCTTCAGACACTTATATATGTAATAACCTGTTAAAATTTAATAAATTCTAATTATATAAATCAACTGTTTATATTAGTAATATATTAATAAAAATCAAAGGCTTTAGAAAAGTTAAAATATTACCTATAAATTTAAGAAACTTATAAACAACATTCAAGCTAAATAATACAGCTTGTATTCCTGAATTTTATATAAACCTGATATCAGCATCTAAAGTAAAAGTAGCTGGCATTGATTATAATACTTGAAGAAACTGTTTAGAGCAATTAAATGGCTAACCAGCTTGCCATTTAAAAAAATCAATATGGAATATCTCTAGTCAAATGGGATATTAATAATCAAAGCAATCAAAATAATCAAACTACTAATAATGCTCAGAATCTTTATGAAATTAAAGAAAAGATGTCTTTAATAAGTATTAAAAAGTTAGAAAAGCCATCTAAATCACATGGTTCAGAATATTTATGGCACCAACACCTAGGACACCTAGGACACCCAGATAAAGAAGTTATCAATTACCTAGAGGATGCTATACAAGGCATAAAGGTGACAAAACTTTAAAAGAATGAATTTAAAGGGTGTGAGATTTGTAATTTATTAAATAGTTAAAGATAAATCTCCAGGATCCCAATAAATATTAGAGACTAATCCTTTAAAATAATATACTGGGACCTAATTCATATAAATCCTGTATATAATAGAAATACCTATATTTCCTATATATATTACCCTCTATCCAAATATTATTTAGGGGTTAATATTTTAAAGAAATATCAGGTTACTAATTCATTAAATAGCATGATTTAATATATTAGGACTTAATATAATATTAAACCTAAAAGAATTTATTCTGATGGTGACAGAAATCTAGATTTAAATAAAATATACTTTAATAAAGATATAATTTATAATAAATCCCCTCTAAGCTAACCAGAGCAAAATTTATTTATAGAAAGATCTGGTGCTTAAATTATTAAAAAGGTAAGATTATTATTAAATAATTTAAAATTACCTAAATATTTATGGCCTGAAGTAATTAATGCAGCTATATATATATTAAATCAAATACTAAATAAGTTATTAGCTTGGGAAATATCTTATAAAGCTCTATATTTAAAATTAGAGTATTTTAACTTATTTTAATAGAGTCACAAAAATATTTGGTAATATAGAAAAAGGATGGTATTTTACTATTATTATCTTTTTTTTTAGTTTATCGTACAATAATTTAGTAAAATAAGGTATTATTAAAGAAACTAACTTTATAAAGTTATATAAAGGTTTGACAGGATCCTTTATTTCTCTAATATTAAGCTATGTTGCCTCTGTATAAACATTTTCCTGCTGTAAAACCTATTCCTCTAAGTTTATTAATTAAAGGGATTTCTACATGGCATGATATTTTTGAATAATATAATATTTTCTGGATTTGTTTATGGGAGCCATGACACATTGGAAACCACATGCATGACATAGTAGCTCATAAATATCATTTAAATAGACAAACTAAGTTGCAAGCAGGTAGTGTATTTTAATTATAGTAGTTCCAGGAATATACAGTAAATTTATTATAGCCAGTGTAATGAAGTTCCCAAACTATCTTCCACTATGCACAATGACCGCACATGGATCTGCATCAAAACCTGTGACTGACCAAACGTCAATTAGTACTTGACCCATACTGTTATGCCTACCAAGGATATCCTTGTAGAGTGCGGCAACCCGCACTGCTTGCGAGCGGCTCCCGCACTCAAGCACTGCTAGCTTGACCTGATAGATGGATATCAGAGCTCCGATATGGTGATAGAAAAGGTCTTCATGCCAAACATGCCCATATTCTAATATGAAATGGCGTATATCTCCCGGTGGTACCAGTGCAAGCTTTGGCTCAAAAATCCGGACACTCCGCGACGTGGTCCCATCATGGTATTCTTTGAGGGAAACATAAGGCGGATTTGAGATAAGAACATCACATTGAGTATTAGGAAAAGTAAAACGCCTGGACGCACGGCCAAACAAACTCTCCAACACCGGGAAGCCGGTGGGTCCATACTCGAGCACATTGCTGTGTTGAAAAGTGACCTCTTCTAAGGCACATTTCGGCAATAGCCCTAGGCGAACATTTCGCTCAGTGTTTTCCCGTGCTAAATTAATAGCTGCCGTGCTGATATCAATACCGACGATGGATAGCTGTGGAAAAAGGGGTGAGAGAAGGGCATGCAGGAGCAGTGGTATACAGCCAGTACCCGTGCAAAGATCCATAATACGCAGGGGTGTTTCTTTGCCCTTCCCAAAATTGTGCATATGGTCTTGGATTAATTTCGCAGCGTGAAAAGTTATAGCTTCTGTTTCATGCCTGACATTCTAGGAGATTAGGAAAGGTCTGAAAGGCGTCAAGGATAGAGTCAATCAGAGCATACCTTGGAATCAAAACGCCTCTTATACACTTGATGTCTAGATCTCCAAAGGGCTGATCTCCAATTATATACTGGAGAGGCACCCCCCTTGATCGGGCCAAGCACATCGATTTCAAGAGAACTTTCCAACCAAAAGCAGCATGTTTTGCCCCATTTCTCTCATATTTCGGCCTTAGTTCCACGATACGCAGCGCTCGTTCACGCAGCCACCGCAGCTCATTTCTTGCCGACTCGAGCGAGCGGCACTCTCTCAAAAGGAGCGGGAGCAGAGGGTCGCGTTTATATGCTTGGAGAACAGCCTGTGTTGTGATCCGGGGCATTTGGACGTGTAGGCACAGAGGAGATCAGCCAAATGGATACTTCCATAATTGGTGCACCTGAGCGCCAGAGTCTGTGTGGGAATTCGAGCGGTCTAGGCTCTTGAGACGAAGTAGACCCACCGGATGGGGAATACGTTAACCCAAATATTTAATGATGAAGCTAGTACGGACGAAGACTACAGTTGTATCCATCTGTCAGCCAGAAGAAACGTATATCAAGCTCTGCAAGGAGGGTTGGCCCTTCTGGCTGAGTGGAAAATCTGTTACTATCCACCGCCAACCCGTTAACCAACCCTTGCGGAAACCTTCGGGATCGCGCTCCTGCACGATCCCGCCAGCCAAACGGCCAGACAGGCTAAACGGCCAACTTTTTTTAAAAACTTGCATCCCCAATTTCAACGCGTTATTATTCTACCATAACATGGTTAAATTTAATCAGGAAGTTAAAGATAGAATTCTTGTTGCTATAAATGTATTAAATAGTTAAAAAAAACTAAATATCTCAAAAACTGCACGAGAATTCAAGCTAAACTGATAAACTCTTAACACGCGATAAAAGGGCAAAGTTTCTCTTATTTAGTGGCCACCTACTAACTTAAAGTTAAATACAGAAGAAGATAAGGCTTTTTACAGATATCTAGATACTTTAGAAGAATATCTTATATAGCTGTTACTCTGAATAATTATAAATACAGCTAATATTATTCTAAAAAGATCTTATTCTGATCCAGTAACTTTACTACTAGTTATTAAAAAATATTCGCTTTAACACTGGCTTGGGTACTATCCTAAGTATTAAAAATAATATTTTTAAGTTATTAAGATTAATCAAAAGCAGGCTTAAAATAAAGCAAATGTTACTAGATAGTTTAAATCTGTCACGGGTCCAGTGGAGGATCGGGACGAGACCAGTCCCAGCTCAGGGCAGGTTAATCATATCCTACTAACTCTTAGCAATACACTCCTTTATATCACTCATATGTCTATAAGATAATATCAAGAGTTATATATCTTATATAGCTTATTAGGACCAAAGCCCTTATAAATTATAAGAGGCAAGGTTTAGTTTCCTTATTAATAAATATATTCCTTACCTGGCCAATTTTTAACCAACCCATAATATTCTAAACCTTCCTCTTTATCTACCTAAGGAATTAAGATATCTTAGTGTTGGAAGGTGGAGGTCATATAACAAAATATAAATTATATATACCTGGCCTTGATTATACCTAATTAGGTATAGGGTGGCGTTGATAATGGTATATATAATAAAGGAGGGTTTTGCCACTGAATATGGACTTTGATTTTTGATATTTTAGGATCTCTGGTCTCAAACTAGATACATGAAAGAATCATACGCTTTTATACCTTTAATATTTGTTAGAAGAACTCCATAGAATTCTATAGAGTTCTTATTAATTTATAAGGAGGCCAGTCTAGATCTTATACATTTATAAGAAGATTAGTCAAGACTATTCCTTATTTTCATGTAAAAACAGATACCTTATACATTAGGCATTAATATATGCCTTAGGCATCCATATTCTGATACACCCTCCCAGCTTTTAATATTACTATAGTAATTAGTAATATTAAAGCTGTAGTTTTGAAGCTATATCAACCATATTTAATTACTTTTTAAATACTTTAAATTTTTGGGATAGTAAGACTTTTGTAAAGCCATTTGCACGCATATTATTTATAGATATCCAGGCTAGGCTTATAATTTTATTTATAATTTCTTGCCTTGGCCAGTGCTTTTGAATATCTACATGCCTTAGTTTTATTTTATATATTAATTCTTCTTTAGTTAGAAGATTAATAGTTTGATTATTATTACATAAGATTTGAATGCCGTGAGGTAGTTCAAATTTTAATATATAAAATAATTATTTCTACCAGAATATTTGTTTAGCAGTATTAGATAATACTAATAATTTAGCTTCTATTATAGAAGTTGTAATGTCGGTGTTGTGGCGTAGTGGTAAAGTCACAGAGGCAACACCCGTTCTGGCACGGGAGGTTGGGGGTTCGAATCCCCCCGCCGGCACAACATTACCACAGTCACGTGACTGGTGGATAAGATTGGTGCCCTTATCTATCTAGTTACATGACACCCCCACTAGGGCCAGACCTAGAATCAACAATGCCCTTAGGGCTCTTCTTAAGAAAGAATTCAAGAAATACCTACCAACCCTCCCA
>JAPDEH010000216.1:0-13030 GCA_027569075.1 Aspergillus asperescens | reverse complement strand
CCCCCCCCCCCCCCCCCCCCCCCCCCCCCCCCCCCCCCCCCCCCCCCCCCCCCCCCCCCCCCCCCCCCCCCCCCCCCCCCCCCCCCCCCCCCCCCCCCCCCCCCCCCCCCCCCCCCCCCCCCCCCAGCTGAGAGTCAACACAGGCGTCTCCATGTGCTCATCACGCCTGTCATGCCCATGGTGGGCGTGGTGGGCGTGGTGATGCGCATGATTTGAGGCAGACACCAGCCAAGTAGCAAGAGAAACCTCAGCAGAGAGGTTGTCGATTTGGTCATGGGGATAGATGTGGGCTGAAGCATTTTTAGCACTGCTCATGGCCAGCTTACTGCGCTTGATGTTGGATTCGCAAGTAATTGGAGACTTGGGGAGAGTCGGATATTATTAAACGAGGGGTGGATTGGATGCCCCGTGTCATATGTCTCCAGCTAGCACAGTGCAACAATAGATTCAGCTGCCGAAGCACGTTCTGGGTTCAGCAAATGTGCAAAGTAGGTTCATGGCCCGCGGGTGTTAACCTAGAAAAAAAAAAGCTTGAGTCGTGACCGATGCATCCATCGACGTTCACCCCTATGCCATAGAGTGTCAACAAACCGTAACCGAGCCCGCCATGTTATTTCTTTCCCCTCTATCACCATATCCTCGGTTTTTGTATTGTATCACGGTGTATTCGATACCTCCGGTAGGACAGGACTCGGCCAGAGTAGACCTTGAAGGTTGCAGGTAGGGCTTGATTCTAGCGAAAAAAGAGCTAGGCAGCGCCAAGGCCGGGCTCTCCCGATAGACCCTGCCAAGACCAAAGCTTGTGAGTTTAGCCAATAAAATGTACCCAGTGGTGCTTGGCGCGGAGGTTTTCCGCTCGCGAGTCGAGTCACAAATTACTACTCGTCCTAGTATCTATAGCAAGAGCCCAGCAACACAGGACGCCTTCCTTGACTCACATTTGACAGAATCCAGTTCCTTTCCAGCTTCGAGTATACCTGGGCTAAATACCTTAGACAAACGTAACACAGAGGAATGCTTGGAACCGCTAGTCTTGATGATCACCAATCTTCTCTGCCTGGAGTAGCTCAGCTATCAGGTGGAAGATATGTTCCCAACTCCTTTGATACAGGCTATCGATAAATATCATTCCAATTGCCGAGTGATGATATGGTATCCTCAGGCCATTGAACACAGTCTTCCAAGCCTAAAACGGAAGGCTTCATCATTTTCGCCTTAAAGGATTTGGCCCGACAACGACCCCGATTTCAACATCCTTCGCCGTCAGGGGCTACACACGCTATCCGTCAGACTCCACCAGAATAGTCACCCTGAATTGGACAAGGAATACGTGGATGAGGTGTTTCCTTTTCTTTTTATGCCCCCTAATCTCAAACATCTACGGTTAGATGTGCGTTCTAAATTGCCGATGGGCAAGCCGCTTTCCGTCTTCAAAGCAACGTGGCCAAGGTTGGCGGCTGAGTTACAACCTACACCTCCAGCGGCCTCTCTGGAGTCACTTACACTGGCTTAGTCCCCCGAGGATATCCTGTTGGAACTGGCAAGCTCCGCAGATTTGTCCAGGTTACGAAGCCTTAACCTTTGGCACTGCTTTGATCCTCACTTACTTGCTCAAGTTGCGTTGGCTTTTTCAAGCCTGCAACATCTATTCATCGAGGTTAACCCTATTGGAATGCGCCTCCCCGGGAGTGGAACTAGCCCACGAACCATGACATATTTGCCGATGACAGGAAAGGTATTGTGGCAATCCAACAGTTCTCACCGCTGAAGTATCTTTGCCTGCGTGGTCTCCGCAGTACTTCTGGTTTGCTCAGGATCATGGAGCAACATGGCTCATCATTGCAAGGCCTAATACCACAGCCCACCGGCAAATGCCGCAATAACAACAGGAAGGTTGATGGTGGTCAAAAGTACCCGAAGGAACTTTGCAAGTCAAACGTTCCAGAGGTAGCCAGCAGGAATGTGAGATCTACACAGCTCTCGGAGGATTCAAACGTCTCCACAGCTTGGTGATAGATCTTGACTTCGAACCTCGACAGCGGCCGCTTAGAGAGCCACGCTTCCTCAAGCCTATCGAATTACAGATCATACAAGAAGCTGTCATCAATGCTGCCGTGGATGAAAATCTTGCCCGTGGCATCTGGAACTCTCATTACATCCAATCAATCCGCCGAGCGACTGAAAAACCTACGTGGTGTCCCATTCGGGCTCTTTTATTTCCTTTGCAGTCTGCCGGAGCCTCTTCATCTTGAGATTCGCCATTTTCCGATACAATACAATTGACTATCTAATGATCCGGCATTGCTAGTAGCCCCTTGTTTGATTGCCAGCTCATCAGCGGAACATCATCCACTTCCCATCCTCCCACCTATTCCAATTACTCCGTACTTAGCACACTTTGACTCCAGTGCTTGTCCATCATGGCCTTGGATACACCAATCCCCGTTGATTATCCTGCAGGGAACTTCCCTATTGATAAGGATGTCGTCAGTGGCTGTGTTTTGGATAATGATCCCATCTTCAATGTCGGTTTCCCTGGTTCTGGTCCAGCCAGGGTTGTTGACAGTTGATAACCAGGATATGAAAAATTTAGAAGAAACTCTCCAGGGAGGGTTGGTTGACTAATAAAAAAGTAAGCCCTCGTCACTGCTCACATCATCCCAGAGGATATAGAAGTAGGCCGTGTCTCGGTCACCCCCGCGGCACAGGTCGTTCTTGCCATGAAAGAACACACATGGGGAGATGATGACGAGGATCAACAACATGGGGAGAAAGAGGGAATCATCTCAATGCAGCGCAGCACCACCGGCAAAAACAAAAACAAAAACAAACGTCCAGTCACAAAGCACTCTGGTCAATTAGCAATCGTCGAATTACTCGAGACCCTGCGCAACACGCTCCGGAGCGAAGCCCTCGAATTCAGCTTTGATTACTTGGCGTTACATAGAGTTTACTGGAAGAGGCTTCGTCTGGCTAGGACCGTATGTGATCCATATCTGCGGAAGATACATGGGGTTGAGTACCTGGGAAACGAAACTCAGTTACCCTTTGTTGTGGGGTATATCCGCATGGCTGTTACGGGGACGGACTGGCTGGGCAAAGCACTGGCGCAGAAGGACGAGGTGGCCAAAAGCAATATTTTGATGCGTGCTGCGGAAGTGGTGGAAGGTTTGCTGGACATACCGGCTGGGTCCGTGGCGGTGCAGTCTCTTGCCAGACAGGACTATCAGGTTGAATTTGAGGAAGCTGAGAAAGATATCCATATTGCTTTCCAGAATAGAAGGGTAAAGGGCGAATAAGAAGCTGCTGACGTATTATTAGAAGAGGGGAAATTCAACCGTAAGATACAGGAAGAGCCTGCTCCTATCACCAAGAGGTCATCTTGTACAAGGCTTCCAGAGAACACTGGATCCATGCCTTTCAACGGAACTAGGAAGGAGAAGAGAGCTCCCGTCCCTTTCGAGATCTCTTACTTGCACTCATGCCTGTCTTCTCCTTTTCAATAACCATTCCTAACTGACGGTGCAAGTTCTCCAGACATTGCACTGACCCCAGAGATAAGCGACTCTCCTCACTGTCCTCACTAACCTAATCCCTTGTCCTTTTGAGACTCTTCTTACTCTGAGCGCCTCGCTCCGCATCCCGCCTGCGCAGATCGTTCTCCAGTTCATCCTCCGACAAATCCTGACGAATATCCTCCGCTTCGGCCAAGGGCGCATAATCATTCCACTCATCAACAACATCATCTAAAGAATAAGGCACCACGGACGGACCAAAATGCGGCTTTGCATGAAACTCACACTGACACTGGCTACTACCAGTATCGCCATTGCCTCTCATCAGCCCAAAGTACCCCCCAAGCGTCCCGTCTAGAACATCTATGCAAATCTCACCATTGGTGTATTCCTCGTTGCATAGATTCTTTTCCGGTTCTGACTTGCGAATCCCACGCCATGTAAACGGGAAGGTCTGCGCGGGTTCCTCATCGCTAGACGCTAGACGGGAGTTTCGGCCCAGGGTCAACGAGGAATACCCCCTTCGTATATCCGAAGTCAAACACGCCCCAGATCCGATCGTAGTCCCAGAGCAGCCAGATTCGGTGGCTGTATTCGTGATCGTGATCGTGGTCAGTTAGCTGGACGTGATAGGTAGTCTGGACGCCGCGCAGTTTATCAAGATAGTACTGGAAGTTCAGGAGCCAGGGGTTTCTTTCTCGGCTTTCGCTTGCTGCCTCGTAGATCTCGCGGTTGTGGGACGCCATTGGGAGGCGATTATGAATATATGGCGTGTGATTATATATTTGGTGGATGGCTTGCTTGATGGATCCCTGGCGACGAGGTTGATTGAGGTGAGTTGACAAGCTAACAACCGTTTTGGCGTTTGAGTTCGAGTTTCTGTTACTAAACAATGACTCAGCGTAGTTGGATAGGTTTTTGTTTTGGGATTCGGACATTTTGAGTGGGGGTGCAGGATATATACTCTCGGCCCAACATGAAAATCCATCTCTTCAACATGCTTCAAAGGAGTACCACAGCTTGGAGTAGCTCTTGTAAGCTCTTCATTCTCTATTCTTAGGCTTGACAAAGTACCGAGCACCAGCACCACTGCTACTCTGTTGAAAAATAACCTCAGGAAGAAAGTGTGTATAGGCTAACTAGGCACTCACACAGTATAGATGGAAATTCACAGGACAATGTCAAGTGACACGTGGTTGCTATGGAAGTATTCACTGCATGCAAAAGTTGCTTTTTCCCCCCTTTTCTCACTGTTTTACACCCTACTTTCTTCTTCACATCTGTTTCTTTCATGCAATGCATGCTTTCCTTGCAGACTGATGTAGATCTTCTAAGTTCTATAATTGCTTGGCATGGATCTATTCCAGACGGAAACGCTCCATTTGTTTGGAGATCTTTGTGTTTCTGACCCTCGAATCTCGTTACTCCCGGAGGATCAGGGACCAGCGAACCGAGCAATATCGCTCATACGCGATTTCAAGGACGCTCCTCCAGGTGGTGAGCCTCTAATTTGAGAACTCTTGGTGTTACAGTGAGCTCATATGGAAGTGAGATCTAGCGGCCAAACCGCCTTGGATCATTGATTCTGCGCATCAACTCGAAGAGTATATTGTTCGTCCGCGACCTTTGATGACACCTCCAAAGCAACAATGGCCCCATTGGAACGAGCCGGGTTCAACCTCGACAACACTTTTTTCGTCGATCAGGTGGCCAGGCGAGATATCAGCCGAAACGTGGAAAGGGCCTACCCCGAGGATCTCTGGCAAATCCATGAGCGCTTCTTGAGAGAGGTATAGGATAACCTGCGAGCGGATGTGGTGATATGCTGGGGATCAGCGGTTCGAAAGCGCCTGTTGGGCACTTTTGAAGAAAGCTGGTTGGTTACAGAACTTGGAGGTTGTGAAGCTTTGGGGCTACTATAGTGGCGTTGAGTTATTTTTGGAGCTCAACGAGAACAGGAAATCCATGAAGCGATTTGTGCTATTCGTGAAACACCCTTCCTATTTCTTCTACATCCAGAGTGACAAGGATTGCGCCCGGAAATTGCGACAAAAACAAGGGAGGGCCCAAGATTTGGCTCTAGAGGCTGCCGCCAAACTAGGTCGAATTCATATCGAAGCCCATTTTTATGAGTTGAGTGCAAAACTACGTATGAACCTATCAGTTCCAAAGTGACTATGGAGCGAGAAGGCTGGAAGGGTGAGGCGGCAGCACAGCTACAACACGCTTTCCCTTCTGTAGTCCTATCGCAAGAGAAGTCCCATTGAATCCGTGGCCCGCGAGGGTGAGATCAAAAAACCCTCGATGATATTGCTTGCCGCATGAACCAGTTCAGCCCAGGCGAAGTCCACGGGCATGCACCTAGTTCGGGGCCGGAAGTTTCAAGAGACAAGTGAGATCGAGGTTATGAACATGACTCAGGTATCATTCAAGCCACAACCGAACCATTCGACTAGGAAATCTAAATAGCTGACGACGTTAAATAGCGTCACCGCCGCCTCCAGAAAATCAATACTTTCTAGAAAGCACTCAGAGGCATCATCGAGGAGTCTGGATCTCTGGTATTGCCCAAAGTATCACTCGCCGAGAACATCGAATCCTACTTGGCCACAATGGAGGATATTGAAGACTTTAATGACTGGCAAGATTTGTCGCCGGAAATTTTATGGCACTGATCGGCGACCAGGCGGGTCTGAAGTTCAATACAAACCCTATAGAGTCCCGTCAAGATCTAGAAAGAACCTACTGCTTACTCCACGATATGATTCCGGGATGGGATGACGCTCCAGAGGCATTGGGAATTGCCGACCTTGCTATCTCGGTGCTTTTCGCATATGGCAGAATGATCTCCCGGGACCGACGGCTGCAGATGGACGAGTTGCTTATCCTTCGTGAAGTCCCTTATGATACCCTCTCCAGGAAATGCAGCGGTTGTGGTCAGCAAGCCCTGGATGATCTATTTCCATACTGGTCCAAGTACAAACCCGACCTTTACGTATCATGGGCAGTTAAGGGCGGCTGTGGAAACCCTGGCTGTGGTTATTCATACCCTTCCCTCAAACCGTTTACTAACCGGGTAAAATGGTCGGCAGCGGTAGTGGGTAGAGTGAATCGGGACGCCTGTGAGGGAGCTCACACGCAAAAAGCTCGAAAACCGAGTACTTGGTTCATCAGAACTGAGGCAGAACGTGGAACCCTTCCTGAAGAGGTAGAAGTCAAATGCCCCTCTTGCCCACAAACAAAGCTCGTGCAAGCAAAGTGAACAATCCAAAGGCAGCCAGCACTCTTGGTTTCTTACCTTCGCTGTCGGGGCACGAAAGAAGCCCCTGCCGATGGCTGTGACAACGGTGGATATTGGAAACCTGTGGAACGATTTCAGATCACTCGACAGCCTCATATCTCCCGACTATGGTCCCAGTTTGCCAAAAATGGCTGCCTTTTGAGCGAGTACCCACGCGATGGCAATGTCATTTTTGCCGAACAAAGTATTTCATTCCGAATTGCAAAGCTGAAGGTATTGAAACTTGCGCAAGCACAGAAAGGACCTCGGGATATCCCCGGACCCTAGATATGACAAACTAAGTTAATGATATGGGTTCCAGTTTCAGTGCTTTTCTCCAATTGACAGAGATTTGAGGCCATTAAATGTATAGAATCTATTACATTATTAGTAGGACTTCCCTGTAATTAATTAATTCACCAGGATTAGACCTAACTGGAGGCGTAATATAAAGCATTTTCGATGTCAGCGAAACAACGAAATTAAGCTAGCCATCAAAAATACAAAGCAAGAGAATTTGATATTGTAGTGTCATCTAGCCTACAGCGGTCAATAAAGTCATCAGTTGCCCGGGTGGTCTAGTGGGTAAGAGCTTCCTGCCTCAGAAACTACTTCTGAATATTCAACTAACTTTGCAACAGTATGATTCTCGCTTAGGGTTCACCCTTAGCATATATGCGAGAGGTCCCGCGTTCGATCCGCGGCTCGGGCCTAACTTTCTTTTTTTTTTTTTCCTCGGCGAGTTGTTTAACCTCCAGAAATGCCCGATTGCCATCTAAACTCTCCATCTCAAATTTCTCTCGTTGCTAGACGGATTACTTCGAATGTCGCTCGCACCTCTTGGCCATGGTTGTTGGTAAAGTGTATATATATCGCGTGTTTTGCTCCAGGGTCTGAAGAAACCACGGATCCATTTCCGAGGAAGTAGTTTGATGACGCAAGTATGCAAGCTGCGGACTTTAATATAGATAGGGATGTGAAATTTCCCGAATGAAGGTAGGGGGTTTCTTCTTGGATCAGAACTAATCGCTGGTAGTACTGATGGGATCGCAGCGCCGCAGTTGATTAACTAAGGTTTATGTGGTCACATAATGATTAACTAAGCAGCTGCTCTGTCTGTCTGTATAGCCGCTCTGAGCCTCTAACAAAAAAGGAAACAAACCCACGTCTGTCTGTCTAACTTCTCGGTTCCCGACACTACACTCCGTATATCGGTTTAGGGCTTCAAAGTGATCAAGAAAAGACCAAAAAAAAAAAAGAATAGGCCCGAGCCGCGGATCGAACGCGGGACCTCTCGCATATATGCTAAGGGTTAACCCTAAGCGAGAATCATACTGTTTTGCTTGTTAGAACATGAAGAATGTGATTTTGATAGGGATGAAAGGTTGCTTACCCACTAGACCACCCGGGCAACTGATGTCGGTTTAGCGACGGGGTGAGACTTACGCGGTCGAGTGCTACTCACCCAAAATGTGCTAGCCATTTAAATACCAGCAGTCTCCCAGCCTACGCTCTCAAGGTGAGAAGTGAGAATAACCTCCTTCCGAGTACTGTATCCAGAATAGATCAAGTGGGGGCTTTATGGCTTCAGGGTAGTCTGCTATACGACCTTATCACGGGCCCTTTGGGCGTCGATGCAGTAGTATCGGAGGTGAGTCATGGGGTAGTGGGTGGTGAGTGGTGTTAGCATATGCAGATTGAGGCTGCCTAGGGGCTATACAAGAGCCTTATGTTGATAACCAGGCTCATTGGCTGCCTATTAGGCATTCTAGCCATGAGGACTATTTAGGGGATCGGAACGAGCAATATTCTATCACTAAGGTGAACCGGCCAGAGACGTACTGTATCTATGGCATACTGTAGTGTAGATTTCCAATGGACACGCTGCCTACTAGTTGAGCACGGGTGGGGCTAGCTGCAGCACTGTCGGGTTTGAGGGCTTGTTGTTCGAGGAGAATCAGAGCGGACGAATGGTTGGTCTAACAAGGGACCCGGGCCTTGTAGTGTCAGTTTCTGCTACAGTTAGTATTATTGTTGAGGGTTTGACTATACGTAGCTCCGTCGGTAGTGAAGGTAGCTACAGATCTAGCTTTTGAATGTCGAGATAGTAGAGCGGCCGAATGCGTATATTTCTCTTAGTTGTCGTGGATGATCATCGACGGATGCGGGTAGAGCGTATATTGCTATATTGCTACCCCACATTCTCCAGGGCTTACAGTAGATACCATGCTGGTGTGCCGGTCCACTGACCATCTGTCAGATGTTCTCTCTACAGCACCTCCTAGTAGCTGTCGACATTGACGGCGATGATGAAGGATCCCGACTTCACCACCAATGTCAATATCAAAGTGGCAAGACGAGCGACTTCACCGTTTGAATATTGAAGCAAGCAAACGGTATAGGAGTTACACATAACTCTCTCGCTAATTGCTAGCGTGTCAATGTATCAATATAAATAGGCCTTGGATATCGATACTGAATCTGAATATCATGCATTTCTTTCATTAAGAGTTGAATCGTACTTGTCGATAATAGCGGCAGTCGACAGCCCGTTCAGATATATATAGCAGAGCAGCAGAGGTATTGAGTGATCTGGTTAATTCAATTCGGAGCCTAATTAGAACTCACCAGATATATCTTACTACAGATATCAGCTGTTTGAAACACATATTCAAGTAATTTAATGACCCTATTCCTCTGTCCTAGTACTCTTTTTGTACACCTAGATAGAGATGGTAAGCAAAAAAGGACCGTTGCGAGGCGGAATGGCTGATAATGTTAATGAAGAAAAAACAAAATCCATAATAGCCCGGGTGGTCTAGTGGGTAAGAGCTTCCTGCCTCAGAAACTACTTCTGAATATTCAACTAACTTTGCAACAGTATGATTCTCGCTTAGGGTTCACCCTTAGCATATATGCGAGAGGTCCCGCGTTCGATCCGCGGCTCGGGCCTATTCTTTTTTTTTTTTTTAATATTTTAAATCTTTCTTTTTTTCTCTCCATAACACCCACCCACCACTCACTGTCATGACCTTTGTCTGACCTGCCGCTGGAAGACCAACAGATGTTCCACTGTGCCTTTCAATGCAGTGGACAAGTACCTACTAAATAAAGCAAACGCCTGGGCCTCTCTCAACAACCGTCTTACTTTAAGTATATCTCGTGGGGATTGTGAACCAAGAAACCACTGGCCGGCGGCTAGGCAGGCCATGTAACACTGGTAGTTTTAAGTCTGTCGAGTGGTAGATTTTGGGCCTTTTGCAGTGTTTGGGGAACAACAGCTTCTACGTTCTCTGCGACCTACGTGCTCAAACCTTTTCCTGTCTTCCCTCCATCCACTGGAGAGTATCTCGATACGACCAACACTGGGGAGTCTGGGTGGTGAGCAGGGAGAAAGGAAATGACGTGTCATGTTTATATAAATAGTATGAGTGTCTGTCACCTTCTATTCCGAGTACAGTAATGTCCATCAAGTTTCCTTCCGATCCTCCTGTTCTCTCGACCAGAGAAAGAAGCCACGCCACGTCATCAATCTTAGTTCGGGATAGATTAGAGGCCCCTTCCTAGGCTTGAGATCAAGGACAAATAAATACATTAAAGAAAAAAAGCAAAAAACATACAACAGCTGGGATTCGCATGTGGTCACCCACCATACTACTAACTAGCCGGCGTGTGGCTTAAGTACGGCTGAGCGGACGGGAAGCCCTGTTCTCCACACCCTGTGGTCGTATGTGATAGAAATAAAGAAGAAGAAGGGTTATATAGAGCGTGTTTGTGCGGTTGTAGGTGGTAGTGCTGTGGTGCTGGGTGCTAGGAAGCAGTTACTTGACAAGTGTTGCTGCTGGAGGTGACGACTATAGTTCCTTGTAGGGATAGCACTCTCCTGCAATTTCTTGTAATCTAGGTATCTAAGTTACTGAAACGGTTACTATTGATCAGTGATCATTCCCGTCTTGAAAGGTACTTAGGGTTTCGAGACGGTATATAGTTAGTGTCTGGGGATTACCTAATCTCTACGAAACGGATACTCAATAGAAAGTTCCTTTTTCAGATAGTAGTACCTGGTATATAGGTCATGCCCCGGAATCCCTAATGCCCTACTTATAGCGTCGACTTCCTCGTGCGTTTTGTATCGACAGGTTGTCTTACACACTTCATCCACTGCGCTGACAAAGCCATCTCATTGCGCTCCGACTTTTGGCTGTTGTACTTGCGATCCCAGAAAACCTTCTCCGTTTGGTACAGTTCGATCTGTGATGCCAGCCAAGTTGATATAACACGCGCCGTGTCGTGCACCTTCTCGAGCGGTGCCATGTGTGATGCCCCTGGGAGGATTTCTGCCAAAACCTGCCCCGCTGCCACTCCTCCATTCCCCCCTAGTCCTTTACCAGTGCGCTCTAACTTATCTGCTCTCCGCTGAGGGACATTGATGTGACTCTTTCCCCCGAAGATGAAGAGGACGGATGGGCGCATATGAGGCAAATACTCAAACGCGATGCATGACCAGGGGCATACAGTCTTGTAGTCAGGGCTGTTAATATGGCCATCCTTCGGTATGGGAGCGAGATCTGCGGCGAGGAAACGCTCCCTATCATCACCACTGCTATCATCTTGAGGTGTCACATTTAGGCGCAGATACGTCCACGCCTCTTGTGCCTTGGTTGTGGTAAGTGTTACGGCGCCGGAGCTGGAGTCAGGGTAGAGTGCGGTCGGGACAGCCCGAAGCCCAAATTGGATATATTGGTCCACGGCTTTACGATCCCATGTGCGCCAGAAGGCGTTTCCTCGAATGTATCTTTCTGCATCTTGCAGCGTGGGCCATATATCTGGGCGAAAGCTGGTCCAGAGCGCTGGGCTCCGTCCTCCCGGTTGGCTGGGACTCTCAACCTGGATCATGGGTTCCACAAAGACAAGAGAGTGGAATAATCGCGGATGCATCATAGAAAGATGAACGCTGGTTTGTAATACTGTTAGCTGGAGGAAAGTCAAACTGGCGATATATATATATCTATATATGAAGGGCCGGGTGTACGGACAATTGTGAGCAACTGAAACTATGTGCGATTCCCATGACTGGAGGTTTAATCAGGTCCCGGAAATGGTTCACCATGAAAAGAAGATCCCGTGAATGGTCAAACCAGTTTGCTGTACAGTTATAGTCAGTGTAGTTGATTATCTTTTCTAGACGGGTAGCCCACGGTCATCCCCAAGGACATGTTCATTCAGCACGCCGCTGGCGCCTTGGTGAGAACAATCTGCGATCCAGATGGCCTTGATTTTGACACTTGTCAAAGTAAGGAGGCGCTCCCAAAGAGGCTCATAACACTCCTGTAATCGGGTTCAAGCTTAGTGCAAAGAGCCAATAAAACAAATCATGGGCAAGCCACCTTGGGAATTCCATTTGCATGCCCAGCTATTATTGTAACGCTGTCGGGGGAGGTAGTGGAATTTTCAAGTGGAATATACTGCTTAACTGCTAGCTGCAAGGTAGGGCTATCCGACTTCACTGCTCGGTGATATTCTCGGATAGGATGGCAAGGGATGGTGTGATCGATGACTTGGAACTTGGAAAATGTCATAGTCGCAGCTGAGCTTAAGGAGGCAAGAAGAAAATAGAGCGAGGACGGGGGAGATGAAAGGAAGAAAGAAGGAAAGCTTAACTGCTGACCTGTGGTCCAGATTATAGAAGTGTCGCAGGGAGCTTACTAAGGGGCCCTGCAGGTGAGATCATCCCCCCCCCGCGCCGCTCACCAAACAAGCTGCAAGAAAGTGAATGTATGAAATATCGAAGAGCTTCCAGGCAATATCCCTTTGGCCGGGCTGTGTTTGGATTTAGTGATGCCAGTAAAAGGGAAAAAAACACTGATTAGTGCTTTTGGCAAGGTTAGCAGGGTGTGAACATCCTCTGGCAAGCATTTTAACTACTTGCAAGTACCTAGTAATGTATAGTTATGGAATACAGAAGCACCACATTAGTCTTGCATTAACCAAGTCAAATTCTACTACCTTAGTAGTCACCTTCTGATACAAATCCCGTCATGTTAACTTAACTTAGTTAGTATAGTATAGATTAGTCATCATGACATCTGGCGCTCTGATCCAAGATCTCGAGAGGGTAGGTGGCATCGACATTGAAAGCGGGTCCCGCCACCCGCGAGTCAGCTGACCGCGTGGAATTTGCCCTTACCCCTAGTATGTAAAATATCTAAATAACCGTAAATTCCTTGAATTTCAT
>JAPDEH010000215.1:0-13629 GCA_027569075.1 Aspergillus asperescens | reverse complement strand
CGGCGCTGTTTGACTCCACAAAAAAGCTCTTGACGCTTTCTCCCGCCCCAGAAGTACAACCGCAGTGGGATCTACAACGGAGAAATCTTGCGGAGGAGGCTAATCGATACTTTGAGGCTAAGTCAACGTTCACAGCGCGGTGGAAGGAGAAAGTACAAGCCAAACAGCGTCGCCCGATCAGCAATACCAGAGGCTCCAACATGGGTGATAAACACACCCTGGACTCCCCATTGCAGAATTCACAGCAATTCCAGGTGAGGAGCCAAAGGCGACTGGGTGACGCTCGTAACGATTTCCAGATCACAGGCAGGAGCCATACCCCAGCCCACGAGCTGATTGAACGCTCGACTACGTTACACCAACAGGAGCAGGATATCAGGGATATTTACGACATAAACGCCTATTTGCACAGAATGGTGATCCAACAGGGGCCGAGCATTGTTCAAATCGAAAATAACTCGGCAAACGTGGCAAAGGAGTCGACGAAGGGAGCTGCTGAGTTAGGTGCTGCCGTGGAAAATGCACGGAATGCCAGACGATGGAAGTGGTATGGTTTCCTTGTCTTGCGTGAGTGATGCCTGTCCAATTATATGCGATTAAGCTCATGATACTGCACTAGTCCTGATCATCGCTGTTGTTGTGGGGGTTGCCGTCGGTCTTCGCCACGCAAATAAGCCCTCCCATAGCAGTGAGGCGTGAATGCTCACAGCTTTAAGCTCGAGAACCCATGCTTCCCCCCTGGTTCATTTATCGGTCCACCATCCCCATCGCTGGAATCAAAGTTCTATACGAGATGATGTGTTGACTTGTTTAGTCCTGCTGTCAAGAGGTTACATAGATAGGGCCATAGCTAGCATTCTGAAGGAGTTCTTCTACAATTAAGGCAGTTCTAGGATAGGGCTATCAAGTTTGGGCTGAATTGGCTCGGCTGTGATTCATAGGTCCTCCGATTCCATCGCATAGTGGTATAGTACGTATGGCTGTGACGTTGCCGGTATTCTCCTGGATTACGAGAGCAACTCATCGGTGGACTCCACGGATTACCGTTTTCCTCGGGGATACAGACTTACGACCGGATCAGCGCACTCCCCTCCCTGCACGTCGCGGACTGGATACACGTAGACACGGTAGACCATCCAACGGCACGGAGGCCGCATCCGTCTCACAGTTTCTCCCCACGTCAAATGAGGTCACCGAGGATGCGCCGCACGACTTCCGGGGAGGCAACGGATCATGGGTTGTCTCTGGAATGTGCCCATGCAACTATCCAAGTTGTTCTCCCCTAGGGGGCTCTGCATGCACAGCCTGCCGGGGACATGTGTGACGTCGTCCACCACCGGGGCGGCCGAGCGACCCCCGGCACTTAAGAAGGCCAGCGCCCCTCGGTTCCTTCCTTGCACGCACCAAATCCCTTCCAATCCCTTCCAATCCGGCACTGTACACCACATCCATCCACAATGTCCGTCCCCTGGAAGCCACTGGAAGTCTGTGCCATCGAAGTTCCTCTGAGCCGCCTGAACTGTATTGGCACAGGCCGCCAGGGTAAATGCTGTACTCCGGTGTCCCTGGACACTCGCCAACGCGCCCAGGGCAAGCTAGAGGTTCTGGGGTGGATCCCCGCCGATTCCCCCGACATCATGGCCCGGCTGCGGGAAATCGCCGGCCTCCTCCTGTGCAAGCGATGGCATCAGAGCCAGAGCGACACCATCGCCGAGCGATGGCACGCAGCCATCCAGGCGCCGCAGGTACCGAAGACAAGCCGCAGCACGCTCCGCACCCGACCCCCGCTGTTCCATGGTGGAGAGCCCGACACCCCGCCCGCCGTGGAGCGGCCACCCGCCGCTCCCCCTCGGAGAACGGCCCCTCGCCCGGTTAGCACGGAGGCCCTGGAGCAAAACGCCGTCCCGTTCATGGTCTCAACCACGCGACTCGCTTCCGTCCAGGTCGCCGTCGATGCCAGACGACCACCTGCAAGTTTCGTGCTGCGCAGTTTCCGTACCCGGTGGTTGGCTGGGGTCTTCTGCTCGATGTGCCACGATGACTCCGTCACGGAAACGGTGCTTCTCACCTGCGAAGAGTGTTCGTGCGACTTCCACTTGGGTTGCATGCAGGAATGGCTGGCCGGGCGATCCCCCTCGGCCCGACACACTTGTCCTCACTGGTAAGTCCTCGCCAATCCGTGTCCGTCGTTCTACGGCACCCCATGACAGAAGCGCTGACACCACGGCTAGTCGGAAGGAGCGCGTTTTTGATGGCACATACTGCGAGTACGAGGAGAGTCCGTCGGTAGCGACGTCGATCACCGATGCTACACCTGCAGACACCGAGTCGGCTGCCACGATTCGAACCCGAGGGGGCTCGCAGGAGCCGTGGTATCCCGTACTGGAGCAGTTGGAATCGGAGCAGTCGGAATCGGTTTCCGCCGCACAGGCTGCCACCACCAGGCGTGAACCAGCCACGGCACGCGCGCGCGGACCGCTCGATGACGTGCGAAGGTCCGGCCGCGTCCGGCGGCGGTCGAACTTTTATGCGCCTTCCTAGCATCCCGGCAATGTCAAAGGAAATCGCATGGGGGGCAGCGGTGACACCGGGTCGAGAGAGGCGGCATCCACCATCAGTCTCCGGGCTGCGCCGGTGGATTCCGTCGTGCGTGCGGATAATAGTGTACACTATCTTGCAAAACCGGTGTCCGCATTAACTACTCTTTCCTTGTTTTCCTAACCCTAAAAATTATTCGCACTAAACCATATCGGATATGGTTGCGGAACAACCTTATTCCGGGTTTTTCTTTGCGTTGTAATAACATTTAAATGATACGCTCAAATACAAGCCTGTTGGTACAACTCTGACGGATGTTCTGCGGATGCCTGGAATCTTCCATGCAAACCAGTCAAACCCCTAGCAAGGATGCCTTGGCAGACCTGGCAAACTGTCAACAAGCTTCCTGTTCCTATCTTACCCATCCCGGCGATTAAACGCCTATTGCACATTATGCAAGAGCTAAGCGGACCAACATCGATGACCCTGTTTATCGTACTCCTCAGCTTGTCCGTATCAGGCTCCCCACATGCTAACCTTCTCCCCGTGAAAGCTGACACCAGATGGTTCTAAAATTAGGCTCCTCGGTGGCATCTATTGCCTTGAGGACGTGACTTCAAGCCCGCTTGGTAATAACGTTGCCTCCCAATTTAGCGAATGGGAACGAACGCCGTCGTATGCCCCTACCCCAGGTAATTTCGGCCGCGGGTCAACGCCATCTGATTATTGCCTTTCCCCGAACCGTATAATTGGTCGACGCTCCACCCCCTCAGGTGATTCTGGATCCTGTCACTTTGGTTTTCTCGAGGAGTCCGAGTACCATGAGGGGACATACGATGAAGATTCACCGGCATCGATAAAATATTTGATTGAGTGGAAGGTGACCCTCAATAATCGGATCCTCGCGAAAGATACCGAACAAGACCTCGTTCGAAAACCCAGTTCATATTGGCAAGTTATAAAGGAGAAGGCTGGTCATATTGTGCAACGGAAACTAACCCGTAAGCAACGGGTCAGGACTGACGATACCACGGTTGTGGTTTCCGTAAATGACCGTCAACACCGTGACCTTACAAAGCACTTCGAGGACACTGATGTGGACTGGACAGCTATAGAGAGGCAACTCTTGATGTGGGAGAAATTGTTCCTTCAGGGCAAGGAGCTTAGGCTTTCCATCACTATCAACTACGTAGAGGACGACAATTCCATCCCCTCCGAGACCACTAACAAAAGAGGAAACTCGTCAAGAACCAAGAGAATGCTTAACGAGCGAGACGCTCGAATCGACGCTGAACAGTTCTCCTCTGGCCAGCCTTCCGTCTGGCGGGGGGTGTATCGGACAATGCGTTGTCCTGGCCGACCATGTCACCATGATGGGCAGTTCTGCTGGCTGGACCCAGTGGATAAGAAGCACTATAGGCTAAACACTATTCACTTGACAAAGCTTGTCAATTATGTGGAAAAAGGCGGCATCCTAGAGACTCACGACGATGTCCCCCATGATATTAGGGAACAAATATACAACGAAGAGCAGGAGCGACGTAAAAAGAAGCAGAAAACATCCAGCTATTCCACCAATGGATCAGCATGCCCGCCAATCAATATCCATGTTCTCCCTACCTCATCCCAGCCTTTGATAGCATCGGGGGCAGAGTCTGAAGCTACTGGATATAAACCCATCCAAGAGTCTTCACTTGATATTCCGGGCCTCCTAGATGTTGCGGTAGAGGACTACACGAACTGGCATCTATCACGAGTGAGCGCCGAGGTCTTCAAAGAGAACATAATAAAGGCACGTGATGTGACATTGGGACATTGCCTTGATTTGAAACAAATCCATGACCACATAGACCCGGACTTTTTTGTCAAGGAAGGCGTGAAGATTGGTGTTGCGCGCAGGTTCGTCAGCGACATTACTCTCTGGATCAAACATTGTGACAAAGGCAAAGCTAGGGACGAAGGGTTTTGATATACATCATTACTCAGAAACTGCTGTATAGAGTCATAGACGCCGCCTTCGCAAGCTTGTTAATACATTAAATATCCGCTTGTTGCTCAATGTTCGTCCGAGGCCACACTAGCCGACCTCGTAAGACTATGCCAGAAATGCTACTTACAGTGGGTCTCGAAATCGGTCTGATCCACAAACACATGATGATTGTGTTTCGGCCCCATTGTCAGGGACTTAGTCTGAATATATTATTGAGCCAACTACTGTGAAATGAGGGCGGCAGTCATCAAATTTAGCGGAACTGCGAATTTTGTACCTTGACTTCCAATGAGGCTACGCGCTATTCGTGGATAATAAGGTGGCGCCGTTCATTTGCATTGCCTTTCCTCATTATAGTTAAGTAGACTAGCTATAACTTATGACTAAAGCAGGAGGGTGGCTACGTAAGAACTCTCATTCGATAATTAACTAATAGCTACATGTCAGCTGATTCATCTCTACAGCCCCGCAAGAATGAACCTCCACAGATACAATATTTCCCCTCTTTTCAGTGTTATGGATATTACTGCCCCACGCACTCTCAGAATCAACCTTCCTTTCTGTTCTGTGTAAGTGATAACATATTCACATCTTATTATTCAATCCTGACTCCTGAATAGACTCTCAAAAGAACTTCATACAATAGCCTCTCTGCAACACGATTAAGCTCCAAAAGGCAAGTTTATATGTAAAGGCTAGAAATAATGCTAATAGACATAGATGTGCGACAACGTGCGAGGGCGTTTCGGAATTTGTGGTCATGAGGCGACTGTATACATTGCTAGATGTGATGCAGCCCAACAGAACCGTATAACCTGCCCTCCGAACCAGCGACATGACGTCTGGGACTGGCAAGAGGATAAAGATAATGAAGAATGTCCAGCCTGCAGAGGAATGACACCACCTGAGACTCCCTGAATAAAGGATGGGTAGATAGCGCGGTCATGCTCTGTTTTCGTCTCTCATTTTAGCTACGTTGCTTTGTTCCAATTTACCACCCCAGGTGAACGAGCTTGCTCGTAGTATGGCTTTCTGGTTCCAATTTTCGCGTGATGTAAATTTCCTAATAGAATAAGCACTTATCTTTAAGTGGCGTAAGGAGCATACCACTCAGCATGTTGGCAACTTGCCAGGTATACCTGATGAGGAATTCGCTTAACAGACTCAGTGGTAAGCTGCTCTTTCACATTTATATCAATTATAAACCACCTCTTTAGTGGCTGGTCAGAATCAAATTCGGCGGGAATGTGAACGTGATCGTAAGAAGAAGGTTGAAGTGTTGGATTAAACTCTTTCCCTAAGACTTGCCTGCAGAACGCTTCTGCGAGAGTATCAGGACGTCGTTGAGGATTTCCGGGTATATCAGTAACATTCGCGTACACCACAGCTCGTACGGAATCCATGATCAAGTAAACGTTGCAAAACCAGCTCCGTAGATTTGTCAACTAGGGAGTCGTGACTTGGGTGGGGTAAACAGGTGAAAAGAAGCCATCTGCTTGGCGTAGACTGTGGTTTGACTGGTTTGCACCAGAGCCCCGGGCTCAGCCACCGCTGCGTACTGGAGACCAGGATGGAGAAGGTTCCCGCTTCGGTCAATCTGCCGCGCCATGACCTGTTGCGCAATCTGTTCGAAATATTGTGTCGAAAGATATCGGCCATATACTGTACGATTAGCAAGGCGTATAAGTAGTTGAGCCTATCCTTATTGCATGTTTGGTACGATAGGAAAGTTATGGCCGGTGGGGCTGACAAACAATCAATGTGTGTTTTAAGAGGCCAGACCGATTTCGAGACCGACTATAGTAATGATCCTAAGTCTAGAAGCATAAGAGGAGTGGGAAACAGAAGGCTTCATTATCTTTGAAAACCTAAGAACACCTCACCTATCACCAATTATTCTCCAGATTTTTCTCAATAATGGTGTTCCAATTCTCCTGGAGTGCCTCGCGCTCGCTACTATCATAACCATCAAGGTAGTCCCACGTCTCCGCTTCTGCTCTCTTCTTGGCTAATCGGTCCTCCTTTTCTATTTAATATTAGTCCAGGACCTAGTAATGTATTCCTTTCCTTACCATACTGCACCTGTTTTGGGCCAATTCTGTCGACAATAGCAGCTGACGGAATGCTATGGAGACACAGGTATGTGCCGGGAATATGTTGACTCGCTTTATCAGGTAGTTCCAATTTAAGGCCGTCGACCAAATCTCTCAAGCGAAAGAAGCAAGTGTCCCCTAATCGACTTGTGTCGATAACGTACAAAGCCCAATCACTGTGAGAGAGGTGGGAGGCATTGCCACGCCAGGGTTGTTTTAGACCCCAATTCTCTGCATGTTCGCGATCAGAGAAGAGGCTGATAAATGGTAAAGGATATCGGGAACCCCAAGTGAATTGTTTCACAATGTCGCTCTTGAATTCAGAAGCATCTTGCTCTGCGTAGACCTTTATTCTGTCTCCAGCTACAAGGCCTTCGCCCCGCGAGTAGATAGTTCGGCTTCCAGGATAGTCGATCCTGTACAGAATTGAGGGCACATCTTCATTTGGCAAGATATACTCCTCCATATGGCTGGATGCTGTGAGAAACTAATTCCGAATTCGTCATTTTGGACTGGTTGACTAGTGCAGAGGCTGGCTACGTCAACATAAATCGCCACACTGCCAAGCCTATGCGGATAGCAAGTGCATCTCTGCACAAATAATCCTGTCGTACATTGTGTCGTGCAATTTCAGATTAATAATCTTCCATACCGAATCTCCCACTGACTATCGTGCAGCTAATTTGTACTGTCAGGCCTGGTTCCGCGCTCCCACTCTACAAGCTGCGCTTGAAATTCCTCCACTCGTCCAACCGCTACTGGCTCCTCCACTCCACTTTCCGCGGCTTGTTTGCATAGGTGCGTAGAGTTGCATTTGCAGCCGGAGCGAAGCCACCAGCCCCAGCAGCACCGTCGCGGCGTCCCGTAGCCCTCGCGGTATCGCCATCCGTCGTGACTGCCACGCCCCCAAACGTCCCAAACACCCGCGCGAACAGCCCCGTCAGCTCCTCCGCCAGATCTGGCCCATGCTGCACCACATACTGCGGATGCACTCTCCGCACCATCTTCATCTTATGACCATCGATTAGTGCACGTGATTATCATATTTTCTGGACAGTAGACGTTACGATCAAAGGACACAGGTAGGGGGCCGGTGGATTTACTTTGCATGACTATGTAAAGATACCTCCACGGGTTTTATACTATCGATCTACTAGTTATTCTTCTTCTTGGTACCTATTCTCATAAGGCTTATGGATCAACGGCCCTTAAGCAAGGGAAAACAGACCTTCCTTATTTTTAAGAAGTTACTAATTTAGTTAACATACTTAGAATGTAACTTTTGCAGCTCTCGCAACTCTTCCATAGATTTTCATGCATGGAGTGTTGTTGCCAGTGCGGACAGATATCATGGCCAAGGTCAGAGCTTGATTGGGAAGACGCTTCACTGGTACTCGAAGACGGCGTCAAAATACTTATTCGAGAAGATTCAACCCCATTGTCCTCATCCCCCTCACACTTTAACCAGGCCTCGTCATGGGTTGAAGAAGCCAGCTCCGGAGTTGCTTCTTGGCTCGGCACTGTACTGACGCTACCATCTCTGTTATTGGCAGTAGATTCCCTGTTGACCGCCATTGCCGTTGTTGATTCGTCGTCTATTCTGTTCGGGTCCGGGACATCTCGAATAGAAGATATCTTATGAGCATAGGTTTTTGCCATGATCTTTCCAAGAAATTTATCGAAATCAGGGGCCTCGCCAAAGCCTTTGAAGAACTCCTCTTGCTCAAAAACCCTTTCTTCAGTCTCGAAGCTTGCCATAATTTTGGTGGTGAGGTACTCGGAATACCATGCGTCGTCAGTTATTCTTGGAAAAGTCTTCCGTCCAAACGCAATGATATCAAAGATAGAAATATCATTGTCAAAGGTTTGAATATATTTCCTCGCATGGTCGGCTAATCCATCAAGACCACATCTCAGAGCAGCATGGTACGAGAGTACGCTCCGACTGTACTCGGCCGCGCGCCTCGGCATATTGTATGTCGAAGATAGCTTCAAAGTTTGGTAATCACCTGTATATAGGTAATGTATAAGGGTATGCCCGATATCGTCGTCCACCTCGGGGAGCCTAACTGCTGGAGTGCGCCATTCGTTTTTGTCCCAATGCTGTTGGAAATAAGGGACTTGGCTAACTATATTCATAGGCACAGTATAGCATTTTTTATTGCGTCCAATCATGATCTTGACTGGTTCACCTTCATATGGGCTGTGGAAGTACCAGATTAGCTATGTTGATTTTTTTTAATGAATTGGTTACGTGACTGACCTGCTCTTGGGTTGATCATATTCACAGACAAAGAGACTTCCGGCAGTGGACATGTTAGCACCGTCAGATTCTTCAGCTACAGTAGGTTCAACGGCTTCACCGGCATCTTCAGGAACAGGCTTCGGATCCTCGATCTTCTCACAAGCAGGATGGGGAATCTCCAAATCCTCGGCAGCAGCAGGCTCAACGGCCTCACAGGCCTCATCAGGAAAAGGATCCGGATCTTTGACCACTTCACAAGTAGGATGAGTCTCCGAATTCTCAGGAGAACGAGGCTCAGCAGCCTCAACGGGCATTTCCCCAGCGGGTTCAGCTTGCCACCCCGGTTTCTCGCATTTACACGCCGACTTCCTGCATTTGCTACAAGCTTTTTTCTTTCCTTTCTTTCCCTTCACTGCCATGTTTGCCAGATAAAGTGTAAAATAGACCTGTAACCGACAATTTCGATACGGTTGAGTTGATAATAATGGAAGCTGTAGGTTCTGAGGAGTTTGTATTTTATGGCGGATAACCAAATATATAAGGTGTTGTGGTGACATCAGACCTCACTCATGAGTCTTGACGTACACCACTCGCGAAGCGTCGGGGAATACATTGATACAGCCCGGTAATGGCTAGTTAGTTATTGGACATACGAATGATAAAATGCTGAGATACGTACTTCGAGGATCATCATAAGCATCGCGTAAATTGCTAGGCCATCTGGAATAGATTCACGTGACAATCACGTGAATCTCACCGGGCAGGGTTGAACGTCAGCCCGCCTTTCTCGGACGACGGTATCCAAGATGGCCGGACACCGTCGACATCAGATGTCCCTCGAAAAGATCCTGGATTTTTCGGAGCCTTTTACCTTAGAGCCACATCAGAGCCAGGGCGCTCGAACCATTTTTTGTGCCCTTACCGACCAATATCATCGCGAACATGCGTCGAGTAAAGGCTACAAACCCGCTGGGCTTATCCAGGCTACATTTGATCACGTTGCATGCAAAGATGCATTCCTGATGTTTTTCCTCTCGTTTATGTACACAACATTGTGTTCCGGAGAACCGAGCGTTGCTATTGATGCTAGTGTCGCTCTCTACCTGGCATTCTTTAACGATCTCGATTCCTGGGATTCGACGAGGTTGAGTGAAACCAACGGTGCTATCGAGGGTTTTGCTGAGTACATTATTGAAAATTTCCTTCTTCCTCGTACGACGAAACCAAAATTATGTCTTTTGGAACGTTCATTGATTCATCTTCCCAGTCAGAGCTTCGTCGGTCAAGACACCACAACCTACTCCTACTTCGTTATCTTCGATACAAAATTCCACACCGACTGGCACATCACAACGACTCTCTGTTCTTCGGGAGAAGTGCCTTGTGCGTGACCGCCATCGCTGCGTAATATCTCGAAAGTTTGATAGACGTGAAGCAGCAAAGCGTTTTGAGCGTGACGGGGAAGACTGTAAAGACGATGATGGACAGCTGCTTTGGAGTGAATCAAGCGACCGATTTCAATTTCTTGAAGTGGCCCATATTCTGCCTCATTCTCTCATGGCAGTCACAACGGGTGACACAGAGCTGGTACGTATATTACAACCCAACCGGGAGTCTGTTCGATAATAATAAATGAATTTTCAGAGCGACTCTAAGAAGATTGCACTAAAAATATTGGATATGTTCGACCCTGGCATTGTTCATATCATAGAGTACCCCCGGATCGATAGCCCTCTAAATGCACTCAGCCTGACGCTTGACTATCACCGTCTGTTTGGCGAATTCCAGATTTATTTCGAGGCGACTGGTGAACCCTACCAGTACAAGATCGATTCTACGGAGCGGAGTCCGTTCTTACGTGACCCGCTGTTCCCCGTCACTCGCACCCTGACCCTTAGTCCCAACCGTACTATAGATCCTCCCTCTCCTCGGCTTCTCAGTGTTCATCGCGCGATTGCTCGCATTATGAGCCTTAGCGGGGCTGGTGAATATATAGAAGGTATCCTCCGAGACCTGGACGAAGTGGATGTGAAAGAAGATGGGTCTACAAACCTTGGCTATTTGATGAATTTGAGTCTCGGCGGCTGGTTAAATACAATGACTGTACATTAGATATATCTGAATTTCAACCTCACTTTTCCTCTCGTTGTGCTGCCAAGGTTATTTGTCCTGGTCTATGACTCTCAATTAAAAGGCATTGTTTTGATGCTGTATTCCTGTGTTAAAATATAGCACAGTGTCTCGAAAATGGATGACGTGCAAGCATACCATGTGTCACACCCGTTCGATTGCAAGACTAGCATTCCGGAAATGCCCCTCTGCGCTTTGCTCTCTTGCACCTACGGTGTCAATGCACCATTCAAGGAAGAAGTCAAATCCTTGCACAGGATGTTCCTCGTAGGATTGCCAGTGTCGTCTAATGAACGCTTTTAATTCGGCAAAAAACTCCTCGATCGGATTCAAATCCGGGGAGTAGGGTGGTAAATATACTAAGTGGACTCCGGCTTGTGAGCATAGTTGCTTGATTCTCTCAGAGTGATGAAAAGATGCGTTATCCATAACGATGACAGAGTTGCGATCAGGGTATTGGCCACAGTTAGGAAGAAGCTTTTTTAAAAACTCTTCAAAGAGTGCGCCATCAGTTGATCCTTGAAAGATCTGAGAGAAAAGTATACCATCCTGAGTGTATGCTGGGAGGATATGATATCGCTTATCACGATGGAACTTGTTAATCTGAACTGGGCTGATACCAAGCGGAGACCACCCTGTCCTTCTTATTCCTATCCGCTTGTCACAGCCAGATTCATCAACAAAGACGAGCTGGTAAGAATGATAATTCGAGATTGTATGAAAGTAATCATCACGTAAATCAGTATTACGCTCTCTTGCTTTTTGCTTGGCCTTCTTTTTTGACCAGCCTTCACGTTTGAGCGCACGGCTAAGACTGCATTCCGTGACCTCCTCACCAAAATCCTCCAATATGCGAAGAGCCAGCTCATCAAGATACAAGTGAAGCTTTTCAACTAGATAATCACATACTGCTTTCACCATAACTGGGGAAAGACTTCGTGGTCTTCCGCCTTTGTTTGGTGGCGCTTTCACGTCACCGAATAGACGCATGTTGGAGCGAATTCTCCTGATTGTACGCTCACTGCAGCTGGCAGCCTCAGCCATCTTAGAAACAGTGAGGTCATTACTTAGTATCATGTCGTGAATAAGTTGTAAGGTCGACGCGGCGAGGTTGGGTGCCATGATTGATGGCTTTGCCTCAGAAGGATGATCCACAGATTTTCCGGGAGGATCTTCTCCGGAAGATCCTTACGTGGGTTGGAGGATCGTACACGTGGCTAGAGAGCACGTGTTGAAATATTCTGTATTACGGAGACAGATAACAAACAGCAGATCCGGTCACTGTATTGATAATATTATACATTACAATGTATATACATAGATAGTTTCGGAATAAAATCCAAAGAGGTTTAGCGTGCTTGGCATTAGGGCTTGAGTAACGAGGAAAGAGAGTGTTGATGCGGACACCGGTTTTGCAAAATAGTGTATACTGTACTGTACCGATCCATAATATCAATCGATTCCGTAAGACCATGCAGATTCTCCAGCAGTGTCCCAGCCCAGGCCAGAGTAGCCGGTCATGTTATCCGCCGCCCCGTTCCCGCCCGCGGAATCAACGGTTTTGCGGGCGGTGCTCCGTAGCATTCAGTCCCCGCAACAGCATGCATCTCGTGCGTGCACGGCGGACCGGGTCGGTGGGATTGAAGACCGCTCGTGCATGGAAGATCGAGGCCTTGAGACTCCGTCTGTCAACATATGATCCGATAGCTTGAAGACTCGGAATGCTTCAACGGCGGACCCGCTATTCCGTGTGTCTTGGGATCAATCATTGGGAAAGGTCGGTGGTCCACAATCACACCGCGATGTTTGGCGCAGTCAAATTAAGCTCAACCGCGGCGCATGCGCCCAGCCGTGTCGCGCATGCCGCCTTTGGTCTAGCGTCTCACGCGTCGTAGCCGAGCCGGATGAGAGATCTCCGTCCAAGGGTCTTGACGACGACCGAAACAAGACGCATGGGGGCGCTTGGCTATGTGTCCATCCCTCAGATCGGCCATGTTGGTTGCCCCCCGCCGTACTATAAATTCGCGCTTTCCAAGATCGTGATGAGGTTTGCATTCCCCTTCCCGTTCACATCGATACAGTCTCTATCCACCCATCGACCGAGCACCTCCCAGACAGGACGATGGCCTCGGAGCGCAATCGACCCTGCCCCGCTACCTCCAACCCGGCCACGCGGAACGAAGCGATTGTCCCCGGCGGCGCAAACACCGGCACCGAGCTGGAAACCGATCCCCGTCGACCGGGCACCGACCCGGGTGTCTGGTTGCCAGGGCTGGCGGCCGTTGGTCTCGTATCCGCATTTGCCCTTGCGGTCACGGTTGCCAGTCGCGAATCGGCCCCGCACTCCACGACCCTTCAAATCGCCGAGGCCTTTCTGGGCAATTCGATCGTTCTCGCTTTCATGGCGCTGGCGTGCGCACTGCCGCCAGGGAACCAGATGGCGCCGACTGTGCTGCGGATCGCCATCGTCACCATGCTCTGCGGTTGCGCCTGGTGGTACGGTGCGCAGGGCAGAAATCCGTGGGCGGTGTATACAATGTTCCTGCAGACTGGCGCCTGGATGGTGGGTCTGAACTACTTTTTGTTCCTGTATGAACCCGACCAAAGCGGTAAAACAATATGACGGGCACAAC